>PITA01012635.1:15707-61236 GCA_004023965.1 Spilogale gracilis
CCCCCCCCGAACTTTCAATTTTAACATTCTGCACGATTTATCTAACTTCTGTAAAAGAATGGGCAAATGGCCAGAGGTCCCTTATGTACAGGCCTTTTGGTATTTGTGCTTTTGCCCCTCCCTTTGCATCGGGTGCCATCCTTCCCAAATCCTCCTGGCAAGACAACCCCCTTTCACCCCAAACACCCTAATATCCTCCATCTCTGAATCTCCCCAGACCCTCCCCTGCTCTCCTAAAGGTACAATCTAGAGGGAACAGACAGCCATACCCCATACCTGGACCTTCCTCCTCCTAACGCCCTCCCCCCACCTCCAACTCCTACTGTTCCCACCGCTCCCCCAAAACCATCCACTTTTCCCCCTCCATCCCACCACCCTCCCCAATCAGTTCTCGGACCTGCTCCAAAGACCTCTTGCCAGAGCCGTCCTTCTGTCCTCTCTGTGAGGTGGCCGGAGCTGAGGGGATCATCGGGGTCCACATCCCTTTTTCCCTCCAAGACCTCTCCCAAATAGGACAATGCCTCGGCTCCTTTTCAGCAGATTCCTCATGCTACATTAAAGAGTTTACCTATATTACTCAGGCCTATGACCTTACTTGGCAAGATATTTTTATCATCTCCTCCTCCACTCTAACCCCCAAGGAAAGGGAGAAGGTCTTTGCTGCAGTTCGCCAACATGTGGACCTGACCCACCTTGGTGACGCCACCATGTCAGTGGGAGCCGAGGCCATTCCTGAGGCACACCCTAACTGGGACTATCAAGATGCCCAGCAGGCCCACCAGAGGCGGGACCACATGATTCAGTGCTTGGTGGCCGGCATGAGAGCCACTTCCAACAAGATCATTAATTTTGAGAAACTTAAGGAAATCATTCAAAAGTCTGATGAGAATCCAACCCTTTCTTTAAATGACTCACAGAGGCCTTAACACAGTTCACTCGCTTAGATCCTTATACCCCAGCAGGGGGCTACTGCCCTTGCAACCTATTTCATTATCTAGTCAGCCCCGGATAGCAGAAAAAAGCTCAAGCAAGCAGACCCCTATCTAATACCTGGTGAGAATGGCCTTTAAGGTATGTAATGCCCAAGAGTGGGGTGGTTGAGGCCAGCCGGCAGGCCAGGATGAAACAGAAGGTGGAACTCCAAACCCAGGCCATGGTGGCTGCCCTGTGGCCAGCACTCTCCAAACAGCCAATGTCCGGACCATCCTAGTCGACTCCTGGCACCTGTTTCAAGCGCAGTAAGGAAGGGTACTGGGCCCAACCATGCCCCAACCCACGAACTTCCACCAAGCCGTGTCCCACCTGCAGACAACCGGCCACTGGAAAAGTGACTCTCCTGGACACGGTGCCTCCCCAGCGCCTCCATACAGGGGAGCCACCTGTCCAGAGACCCTGTCATGGGAGCTCCTGGGGCTCGCTGATGACTGACACCACCCAGACTCAGAGACCCCGATTACCCTCGCCAAGCCCAGGATGACCATCGGTAGTGGGTAAGTCAGTCCCCTTTTTGGTGGACATGGGGCTACCTTCTCAGTTTTACCGTCCTACTCTGGGCACTCCTATCCCTCCCAGGTCTAAGTTGTGGGTATCGATGGGATGCCTACCCTGTGCCAGATAGGCCTCCTTCCTTGTACCCTCGAGGGAAGGCCCTTTTCCCACTTTTCTAATCATCCCTTTGTCCCCTGTCCCCCTCCTGGGTAGAGATGTCCTTGCTCACCTAAGGGCCAGCCTTCATCTCCCTGGGATGAACCTCCCCCAACTATTAACCTTCTTCTCCCCTTAATACCCCCTCAACAACTGACTCCCCCTTCCTCCACATTCTGTAGATCCCCAGGTAAGGGATGTCTCTAAACCCGTGGTAGCCACACACGACCAGCCTGTACCCCGCTGAATACCCCTCCAGACCTCAATTTCCAGTCTCAAAAAGACATCTTCAATGTCTTCTGCCCATCATAAACAGACTGAAAGGCCAGGGTCTCCTAGTCCCCACTAACTCCCCTTGCAACACCCCTATTCTTCCCATTCAAAAACCATCTGGAAGCTACCCTCTAGTACTGGATTTCCGAATTATTAAGGGGGCTGTCATCACCATACACCCAGTGGTTCCTAATCTGTACACCCTCCTCTCCCACATTCCTCCTTTCACCACCCATTTCATCATCCTTGACCTCAAGGATGCTTTCTTTACTGTCCCACTTCATACTGATTCCCAGTTCCTCTTCACCTTCACCTGGACTGACCCTGAGACTTCCTTCTGTCAACAACTCACTTGGACTGTGCTCCTTCAGGGCTTCTGTGATAGCCCCCACATCTTTGGTCAGGCTCTCGCCCAAGATCTAATAGAGTGCAACTTAGCCCCTAGTCAACTCTTACAATAACTCCTGTGTAGCCCTTCATATGCCAACTCAGTCACTCATACTCAAATGCTCCTTAACTTCCTGGGAGCCAAAGGGTACAGGGTGTCCCCTTCCAAGGTTTATCTATCAACCTCTACTGTGACATACTTTGGGCTCTCTCTAACCCCAACCTCCAGAGCCCTCATGACAGACGGCACCCACCTCATTAGTGATTTACAACCTCAAGACATAGCCGACCAAATCCTCTCCTTTTTGGGCCTGATGGGTATCTTCCGACACTGTATCCCCAACTTCTCCTTCCTAGCCAAACCACTTTACCAAGCAGCCAATGAAAGCCCAAGGGACCCTTGTCGTTGCCCTCTAAGAAAGCCTTCCACACCCTCCAAAAGGTCTTACTATCAGCCCCACCTCTTTCACTGCCTAACCCTGCCCTACCCACCCTTTCTACCTCTTTATAGATGAGAACCATGATGTTGCCACAGGCAGCCTAGCCCAACTAGTGGGGCCCTCCTATCGCCCTGTGGCATTTCTATCCAAACAGCTTGATTTCCTTTCTCCCGGATGGGCCCCTTGCCTCCAGGCCTGGCCACGGTGGCTACACCAACTAAGGAAGCACTAAAACTCACCCTAGATAACCCTCTGAATATTCTCTCTTCTTAAAAACTTCAAGATCTCCAAGACTCCTTCCTATTTACCTCCAATGGTCAGGGTAAAGTTTACCTAAACATTCAGGACCCCTGGGATCCCTGATGGGCCCAGGGTGTTACAGATAAGCTCTACTCCTGGGCAGGGGCTGCCAGGAGGGCCATCATCCTACAGGTGTTCCAGAAGCCCACTGCTTTATTCAACCTCCAAACATGGAAAAATATGACTAAGGTCATCCATCAGACAGAGGAGCCCTTATCTCACCAGCTGACTCCCCTAACACCCCCCAAGCCCCCATTCTCTTGGCTAGCTGTCATCAAACATGAGCTACAAATCCTCAACTATGCTTCCCTCAAGAACATCTCTGATTGTTTCCTATGTGCTTCTCTACACAGACCTCTACTGGCAGCTATGCCTCTTAACCACACCCACAACTCATCCTCCCCTCATACAGTAACCCCTGCAATGCCTCATTTGCTACTGCATCACCTCCTGCCCTCCCTCTAGCCTTAACTGCAGCCTCACCCTCTACCTCAACTCAACACTAATAACACCTCCCGGGAAGTTCCTTTGGAGTAACCACACTATCACCAAATACACCCTCCCTTCTTTCCCCTGTCCCTATGTCCCGGTAACCCTAGTCCCACAGTTAACCTTGTATAGCCAGGCCAACCTACACCCGGGCCAGATTTGGGCATCTCCCCAAGAAAAAAAGAGAGCCCTCTTCCTCCCACTGGTAGCAGGCATTTCCCTAGCATCGTCACTGGTTGCTGGGATACTGGGGGCCGGTGCCCTATCCCATAGCATGTCCACTGCCCAATATTTGGCGTACAAGCTCCAGCTAGCCATAGAAGCCTCTGCCTCTACAGAGTCTACAGCTTCCCTCCAATGACAAATCACATCCCTCACCGTCATTACCCTCCCAAACGGCTGAGCCCTCGACCTACTAACTGTGGATAAAGCAGGGACTTGTATATTCTTGCAGGAGGAATGCTGCTACTACATTAATGAAACTGGGTTACTAGAAGAAAATGTAAAAAATCCCCACAAACTGAGGGCCAGATTATAGCAGCAACAACACTTGAGTGGAGAACTTGACTGTTAGTGGCAAAGGAGTCTTTATGGGTGGATACTTCCAATTACCAGCCTCTGAAGAACCCAACACTGATGTACTTACCACCAGGGCTTAGGCTCTGGTTCAGTCCTACACCTGGCCACCCCTCTCCTACTATGCCCCCTCTCAGCAGGAAGTAGCCAGACTAGAACACATTGCCCTATATATCACCAAAAAGGCTGGGATGTAAGGCCGGACCAGCTCCCCATGACCTTCCAAGAATGCAACATCCTTGGAGAATTGTATCAGCCAGGGGACCTCCCACTGTTGCCTAGAAACCCCTGCCCTAAAATCGGAAAAGCTGCGCCTTTGGCCACACCCCCAGCCCAGCTAATAAAAACAAGCTCCATCAGCCCCACCAGGAGACTTCCCTGGTCTATGTTGGAACAGTGAACCTCGCCCGAGAGCCTTGACAATAAAACTCATTCTCATAATTGGTTTCTGGCCTCTTTCCTCTTTGGGGATTCAAACCTTACACACAGGAGACAGAGGCTGTCAAGGGATGCATTCTTACTACAGTCTTTGCCCTCTGTTTTCTGGAAAATACCATGACATTAACCATAGGACTAGGGTCAAGAGAATGATCCAGAGCACTGTGTACCTACCAGAGATCCTCTACCAAAACAGAATTTTCTTCTGCTACTGCCTCTCTGCCCCATTAAACTTACCCAAATTTAAGTCACTTATGAGTATGCTGAATGGGCATCACCCCCGCCCTGCTGCCAAAATCTGTAACCAAAATGCAAAGAAGTCTAAGATTTTTTATATTTTGTTTTTAAAAATAAGTTAAAATGTTTATAAACATAAATCATGTGCATGGTAAAAATATTCAAGTTATAAAAAATGTTCTTGTTCCTCAAATATCTCCTCCATCTTAACTCATCATGTTGCTTCCTATTTCACTAAAAAAGAATTCCTCAAGCTCCTACCACTACAACTACCTATATACCTGCATCTGAGACCATGTTATCTTTCATCTCTCCTGAAACTGGGTCACCTGATACTGCTCCTACAAAAGTCAACTTCTCCATCTATGCATCAGAATCCATCCTCTCTTTGTTACTAAAGGCAATTACTCTAGTAGTGCTTTTCTCTCTCTTCACCATTAACTTTTTCTTCCCAATTAGGTTTTTTTTTTCCTTAGTGTATAACCACATTTTTTCATATTAAGTAAAACTTCACTGCCTTTTTCCCCTCTATATATTATCTCATTTCTTCTTTTTATAGCAAAACTCCTTGGAAGCTGTTTACCCTTAAAAATTAGTAAACTTCTGTGTGGTTTAAGTTGAGTAGGGATAGAGAGTTCCCATATATTTCTTTGCCTCCCTACTACACATACATCACATACATATGTTCCCCTGCATTGCACTTATGTAGTATATTTGTTATAACTGATGAACCAATATGGACAATTTTTAAATAAGGTCCCCAGTTTATATTAGGGTTCACATTTTGTGTACAGTTGTATGAATTTTAAAAAATGCTTGGCATATATCCACCAATATGGTATCAAAAAGAAAAGTTTTAATGCCCTAAATGTCTCCTGGATCTGCCTACTCATGCCATTAAATTTGTAATTTAATTACAAATCAAAGCAATGAGATACTACTACAGAGAACCTGACAATACTAAATGCTGCTGCTTAAGTGGAATAAGAACACTTACTTATTGCTGTGGAAAGACAAAACTGTACTTTGAAAGTCTTTGGAAATTTTTTATAAAGCTAAAGCTAAACATACTCTTACCATACGACCTGGCAGTCACATTCCTAGGTATTTATGTAACTTATTTGACAACATGTCTAAAAAAACCTACAAACATTAATGAGCATAAGAGTTTCATTGATAAAAGCCAAAACTGGAAACAGCCACAATGTCCTTCAATGGGTGAATGGATAAACAGACTGTGGTGTGTTCATACAATGGAACATTCTTTGACAATATAAGGAAGTAAGCTATTAAGGCATTTATACATGGATGAATCTTAGGTGCATATTGCTAAGTGGAAGAAGCCAGTCTGAAAAGGCTACATAATAAATGATTTCAAAAACAGGAAATTTTGGGAAAGGCAGAACTATAGAAAGAAAAAATCAGTACATTGCTAATGGTGGATATGGAAGTGGGGAGGTTTGAATAAGTGAAGCAAAAGAGATATTTTAGGGTGTGAAGTTTTTCTGTGTAATACTGCAGTGATGGATACCTGACACTACGTACTATCAAAACCCACAGAACTTTACAGCACAAAACTAATGGCAAAAGGAACTGCACCTAAGCATTATATTCTAGTTGATAGAGTTGTCTCCCATGGGGTATGGGTTAACAATTTTGAAACTGCTACAGACGTGTCTACTGGAATTGAATAATTAAGTAAATGGATGATGGAAGCTAAGCTTCTCAATGCTGGAGTGGGAGTTTACAGATAAAGTGAAGAAGCTAGAATGATCCATGAGATAGTAGATTAAATCTGGAGATATCAGTGTAAATTCATTTTTAGCTCAAAATTGATAGACTATTATAGAAAGATTCACAGATAGGTGTATATGTGAAGGCTGGTGTACAGGTATATATTCCACCCACTCTATTAGCTGAGAGGGCCTAGAGCAATGACACCCCAGTGGCTTTCAATAATGGTTTCTAATAGCATTCTACAAGAAAAAGGACCAGGGCTTCTTAGATTCTAGTAGTGGTCCACAAAATATACAAAGTGAGTGTTGGATATCTTATAGTATCAGAATATAAAATGTTCAAAACAAAGCGCCAGATTAAAAAAAAAAAACAAAACAAAACAACAAAACACACTGTTGGGGAATGTGTCAAAGTGATATAGGAACCAACTAAGAGAGCTTCCAGTTGAGAAGCTGAACAATTTTGGAAATAAAATAAATGTAGTAGCAATGTATTATAACCTAAAGTATAAAATAAATATCCATGAGTCCTATTGCTGCTATAACAAACTACTACCAACTTAGGGGCTTAAAACAATATAAAATTATCTTTTACAATTCTGGAGATCAGAAGTCCTAAAATCAAGGTGTCTATAGAGTTGTACTCTGAATGCCGGCCCTGTCAACTGACAAAAATCTCTCAGGGGGAAACACAGGGAGAGTGTCCTGCTGTTCAGTGTGCAAGCAACTGTGACAGACTGAGTGCAGACATCTAGCCTGACTACTGACACTCCCCAACCACAAGACCACAGAGGCCTCAGACCACTCAACAGCACAGGGACCAAACCCTGATCTATGTATCCACAGCCAACAAAGAGGGGCACTGCAGCCAAATGAACTGAAAGCAAACACGGCTCAGTCAAAACACTAGTATGCATGGACCCACACAAGAGACACCTCTGGAGAACCTGGTTCTGATGACCAGGTAGTACTGCACTACAGGGCAGGCATCACATGACCTCTTCTTCATAAGGCCACTACATTCAAGGTCAGGAGACACAGTTGACCTTTCTAAACAGTTAGAGTTAGACAAAATGAGGAGACATTTGGGACAATATGTCCCAAATGAAAGAAGAGAACAAAATCAGAACAAAAGAGCTTAGTGAAATGGAGATAAGGAATATATCTGATAAAGACTTCAAAGTAGTGGTCAAAAAGAAACTCACTGGATTTGAGAAAAGAGAGGAGAATCTCAATAAGACCTTCAACAAAGAGATCACAAATGTAAAAATGAATCAGTCGGAGATGAAGAACTCAGTAACTGAAATAAAAACACACTAGAGGGAATCAATGGCAGATTAGAGGAGGCAGAATATAGGACCAGTAAGCCAGAAGCCAGGGTAATGAAAGCAACCAAACTAAAAAGAAAAAAGAATAATAAAAATGGGAATAGATTAATGAAACTCAGTGACATCATAAAACATACTATCATTTACATTATAAGGATCCCAAGAAACATACTGGAAGAAATAACAGCTGAATAGTTCCCTATTCTAGTGGAGACAGACCTCAGATTCAGGAGGCACAGCAAGCTTCCAACAAAATCACCTCAAGGAGGCCCATACTAAGAAACATAATAATTAAAAGGGCAGGGAGTAAAGTGATAAAGGATAAAATGATTTTAGAGAAAAGATAACAGTTATATACAAGGGAAATTCTATAAGACTTCAACTGATTTTTCAGAAACTTTGCAGGCCAGAACGAAGTGACATCAGATATCCAAAGTGTAAAAAAGGAAAAAAAAAACCTGCAGCCAAAAATACTCTACCCAGGAAAGCCATCATTCAGAACAGAAGAAGAGAGAGTTTCCCAAAGAAAAGTAAAAGGAGTTTATCACTACCCAAGCAGTATTACAAGAAATGTTAAGGAGAATTCTTTTAGTGGAAAGGAAAGTCTATAACTAGCAGTAAAAAAAAAAAAAATTACAGATAATGCAAACACAGAATAAAGGTAGTAGATTAACTATGTATAAAATCAGTAAGGAGATTAAAACACGAAAACAGTAAAAATAAATTACACTTACCAAAAATTAGCCAAGGAATTCATAAAAGGATGTAAAAAACATTGTAGGAAAATGGCAGATGAGTAGGAGACCCTATTTCAACTGGTCCCCTAAACTGAGCTGAATATCTACCAGACCACTCTAAACACCCATGGAATCAGCCTGAGATGTAAGACCATATTATCTGGATCTATACAAACTGAATATCTCCAGTGGTCAATTTCTTTTTTTTTTTTTTTAAAGATTTTATTTATTTATTTGACAGAGAGAAACACAGCTAGAGAGGGAACACAAGCAGAGGGACTTAGAGAGGGAGAAGCAGGCTTCCCGCCGAGCAAGGAGCCCCATGCGGGCCTCAGTCCCAGGCCTCTGGGATCATGACCTGAGCTGAAAGCAGTTGCTTAACCAACTGAGCCACCCAGGCACCCCTCCAGTGGTCAATTTCAAGGTATGAAGCAGGGAGCCATGATTCTGTAGGCAGATGTTGGAAAATAAATGGAAGGGGAAGGGATCCTGTGCCACTGGAGTGCCAAAGCCTCCCATGCTGGGGATCGGGCACAGACTCGAAGACTGGTAGTGACAGGGAAAGGACCTTAGGGCAGCCCCTCAGACTGAAATCTGAAGCTGTGGGAGTGTGCGTGCAAAATGGGGACAGCTGACAGTTAGAAGCACAAAGGGCAGAGATATGCCTGGACTTGGAAGCGAGGGCTGGGAGTCGGCTGTGGGGCACATAATATGGGACACTGCAGTTTTTAGCAAAACAAATAAAAACAAAGTCAGTGTGTTGTGGAGGGCTCCCTGGAGAACAGACTGGGATCTCTCTGTTCTGAGATGGAAGTTTAGATACAGTCACTTCTGCTCTGACTCTTGGAAGAGATGCAGAAAGCTACCAGAGAACAAAAGCCTGCCTACTCTGTTCCATTGGTCTACATGTCACTTTTTATGCCAGTACCATACTGTCTTGGTGATCACAGCTTTCTAATAAAGCTTGAAATCAGGCAATACAACTCTATGGTCAAAGGATCTTTGACAAAGCAGGAAAAAATATCCACTGGATAAAAGCCAGTCTCTTCAATAAATGGTGCTGGGAATTGGACAGCTACATATAGAAGAATGAAACTTGACCATTCTCCTATACCACACACACAGATAAACTTGAAATGGATGAAAGACCTCAACATGAGGCATGCATCTATCAAAATCCTAGAGGAGAACATAGGCAGTAATCTCTTTGATACTGGCCACAGCAACTTCTTTCAACACACGTCTCCAAAGGCAAAGGAAACAAAAGCAAAAATGAACTTCTGGGACTTCATCAAAATAAAAAGTTTCTGCACAGCAAAGGAAACAGTCAACAAAACAAAGAGGTAATCCAAGGAATGGGAGAAGATATTTGCAAATGACACTACAGACAAAGGGCTGATATCCAAGGTCTATAAACTAATCCTTAAACTCAACAACTAAAAAAAAAAAAGAGAAAAGAAGATGATCACATAAAAAAAATGGGCAGGAGGCATGAAGAGGCACTTCTCCATAGAAGACATACAAATGGCTAACAGACACATGAAAAAATGTTCGTCATCACTAGCTATCAGGGAAATTCAAATCAAAGCCACATTGAGATACCACCGTAACCCAGTCAGAAGGCCAAAATTAACAGGACAGGAAACAACAAGTGTTGGAGAGGCTGTGGAGAAAGGGGAACCCTCTTACACTGTTGGTGAGAATGCAAGTTGGTGCAGCTGCTTGGAAAACAGTGTGGAGATTCCTTAAAAAATTAAAAATAGAGCTACCCTATGACCCTGCAATTGCACTACTGGATATTTACCCCAAAGATACAGATGTAGTGAAAAGAAGGGCCATATGTACACCAATGTTCATAGCAGCAATGGCCACAATTGCCAAACTGTGGAAAGAGCTGAGATGCCCTTCAACAGACGAATGGATAAAGAAGAAATGGTGCATATATACAATGAAATATTACGCCTCCATTAGAAAGGATGAATACCCAACTTTTGTAGTAATATGGACCAGATTAGAGGAGAGTATGCTGAGTGAAATAAGCCAAACAGAGAAAGTCAAATATGGTTTCACTTACTCATGGAGCATAAGGAGTAATATGGAGGATAGTAGGAGAAGGAAAGGAAATGTGAACTGGGGTAAATCAGGGAGGGGCATGAAATATAAGAGACTTTGGACTCAGAAACAATCTGAGGGTTTTGGAAGGGAGGGGCGTGAGGGGATGGGTGAGCCTGGTGGTGGGTATTGAGGGCAGGTATTGCAGGACGCACTGAGTGTGGGGCATAAGCAATGAATCTTGGAACACTGAAAAAAATAAAATAATGTAAAAAAATAAATAAAATTTATTTAGGTACATAGGGGGAAAAAAAAGCCTCCCAGAACTGGTTTTCACTGAGCCCATCCCCCCCAAAGTGGGCAGGGCAACTCTGCCCAAACAGGATTGCCTAAGTAAAGTGCCACTGGCCCCTCCCCCAGGAGACAGGCTGAAAGAACAAGAGGCCAAAAACCTTATGGTCCCTATAAAACGGGTGCATCTTGCTTAGATTGTGGTTAATAATGTGGACTCTGTACGTTCCCTCAACCACCCCTCAACAGAATGACTAAAAGGAGGAACCCCCAACAGAGGAAAAAATTCAGGACTGTGAGCTCTGCCACAGAGCTAATGGATATGGATATAAGCAAGATGTTGGAAATACTCTTCAGGATAACAGTTATGCAGACAATAGCTAGGCTGAAGAACCATTAATGGCAACATAGATTCTCTAAGAGAAGAAATGAGAGCTAATGGATATGGATATAAGCAAGATGTTGGAAATACTCTTCAGGATAACAGTTATGCAGACAATAGCTAGGCTGAAGAACCATTAATGGCAACATAGATTCTCTAAGAGAAGAAATGAGAGCTTCTGGAAGAACTTAAAAATGCTATCAATGAAATCCAATCTAATCTAGACACCTAATGGCTCGGGTAAATGAGGCAGAAGAACAAATTAATGATCTAAAGACAAACTGACAGAAAAGCAGGAACAGGAGGAGGCCTGGAACAAACAGCTTAGAATTCATGAAAACAGATTTAGAGAAAGAAATGATACCATGAAACATTCCAATGTCAGAATTATTGGGATCCCTGAGGAGGTGGAGAGAGAGAGAGAGGACTAGAAGATATATTTGAGCAAATCCTAGCTGAGAATCTCCCTAATTTGGGCAATGAAAGAAGCATTAATGTCCTAGAGGCAGAGAGAACCACTTCAAGATCAAGGAGAATAAATCAACGTCCTGGCATGTAATAGTAAAATTTGCAAATCCTAAAACCAAGGAAAACATCTTAAGGCAGTAAGGGGAGGAGATTCCTTATGTACAAAGGGAGGTACATCAAAATAACATCAGACCTGTCCACAGAGACCTGGAAAACCAGGAAGGGCTGGCAAGACATATTCAGGGTACTAAATGAAGAGAATATATGGCCAAGAAAACTTTATTCAGCAAGGCTTTCATTTAGAACAGATGGAGAGATATAACAGCTTCCAAGACTGGCAAAAACTAAAAGAATATGTGATCACTAAGTTGGCCCTGCAAGAAATATTAAGAGAGGGATTATATAAAGGAGACCCCAAGAGTGATATAGAACAGAAATTTACAGAGACCATCTATAGAAACAAGGACCTCACAGGCAACATGATGAGAATAAAATTATATTTTTCAATAATTACTCTCAATGTGAATGGCCTAAATGCTCCCATAAAATGGCACAGGGTTGCAGACTGGATAAAAAGACAGGACCCATCCATATGCTGTCTACAAAAGACTCATTTTGAACCTAAAGACACATCCATACTGAAAGTGAAGGGATGGAGAACCATCTTTCATGCAAAAGAAAGCTGGGGTAGTAATTCTCCTATCAGACAAATTATATTTTAAGCTAAAGACTATAATCAGAGAAGGAAACTACATCATTCTTTTTTTTTTTTAAAGATTCTGTTTATTTATTTGAGAGAGAGAAACACAGCTAGAGAGGGAACACAAGCAGAGGGACTGAGAGAGGGAGAAGCAGGCTTCCCTCTGAGCAGGAAGCCCGATGTGGGGCTCGATCCTGGGTTTCCAGGATCATGACCTGAGCCAAAAGCAGTTGCTTAACCAACTGAGCCACCCAGGTGCCCCTTTAAAGGGTCTATCTAACAAGAGGATCTAACAATTGTAAATATCTATGCTCCCAACATGGGATCAGTCAACTATGTAAGCCAACTGTTAACCAATAAATAAACAGATATAGTGATAAGAATACATTAATTGCAGGAGACCTTAACACTCCACTCTGAGCAACACACAGATCATCTAAACAGAAAATCAACAAAGAAACAAAAGTTTTGAATGATACACTGGACCAGATGGACCTCATAGATATATACGGAACATTCCACCCTAAAACAACAGAATAATCATTCTTCTCAAGCATACATGGAACTTTCTCCAGAATAGGCCACATACTGGGTTACAAATGAGGTCTCAACCAATCCAAAGGCTAAGACTATGCCCTGACTATCTCAGGCCACAAGGATTTGAAACTGGAACTCAATCACAAGAAAAAGTTTGGAATAAATTCAAACCCTTGGAAGCTAAAAACCATCCTGGCTCAAGAATGTTTGGGCCAGGGGCGCCTAGGTGGCTCAGTTGGTTAAGCGACTGCCTTCGGCTCAGGTCATGATCCTGGAGACCCGAGATCGAGCCCCACATAAGGCTCTCTGCTCAGCGGAAAGCCTGCTTCTCCCTCTTTCACTCCCCCTGCTTGTGTTCCCTCTCTCGCTGTGCTTCTCTCTGTCAAATAAATAAATAAAATCTTAAAAAAAAAAAAAAAAGAATGTTTGGGCCAACTAGGAAATGAAAGAAAAACTTAACAATTCATGGAAAACAATGAGAATGAAAACACATGGGTCCAAAACCTATGGGATACTGCAAAGGCAGTCCTAAGTGGAAATACACAGCCATCCAAGCCTCACTCAAAAAAAAATTGAAAAATCCTGAATACACAAACTGTCTTCACAACTTAAAGAACTGGAGAGTCACAAGTACTATAGAACACATCAATGAAACCAGAAACTGATTCTGTGAAAGAATTAATAAGATTGATAAACCATTGGCCAGACTTACCCAAAAGAAAAAACGTAAGGACCCAAATTAATAAAATTATGAATGAAAGGGGAGAGATCATGACTAACACAAAGGAGATAGAAACAATCATCAGAAATTATCAACAGTTATATGCCAATACTTTAAGAAACCTAGAAGAAATGGATGCATTCCTGAAAACCTACAAACTTCCAAGACTGAAACAGGAAGAAACTGACAACATAAACAGACCAATAACCAGTAATGAGATTGAAGCAGTGATCAAAAACTTCCCCCAAAACAAGAGTCCAGGATCTGATGGATTTCCTGGGGGAATTCTACCAAACATTCAAAGAAGAAATAATATCTATTCTCCTGAAGCTATTTAAAAAAAAAAAAAAGAAACAGAAGGAAAACTTCCAGACTCTTTCTATGAGGCCAGCATTACTTTGATCCCCAAATGAGGCAAAGACCCCATCAAAAAGGAGAATTTCAAACCAATATCCCTGATGAATATGGATGCCAAGATTCTCAACAAGGCATGAGCCACCAGGATCCAACAGTACATTAAGTGCATTATCCACCGCAAACAGGTAGAATTTTCCTGGGGATGCAAGGGCAGTTCAACATTCACAAATCAATCAGTGTGATAAAACACATTAATAAAAGAAGAGAGAAGAACCACATGGTCTTCTCAATTGATGCAAAAAAAGCATTTGACAAAGTATAGCATCTTTTCCTGATTAAAACTCTTCAAAGTATAGGGAAGGAGGGAACATTCCTCAATTTCATAATATTGAAATTGAAATAAAATATGAAAAACCCACAGTGAATATCATTTACAATGGGGAAAAGTTGAGGCCTTTCCCGTACAGTCAGGAACACAAGGATGCCCACTCTCACCACTGTTATTCAGCATAGTACTAGAAGTCCTAGCAACAGCAATGAGACAACAACAACAACAAAAAAATAAAAGGCATTCAAATTGGCAAAGAAGAAGTCAAACTCTCTCTTCACAGATAACATGATACTTTATGTAGAAAACCCAAAAGACTCCACCCCTAAATTACCAGAACTCATACAGCAATTTAGTAAAGTAGCAGGATACAAAATTAATGCACAGATATCAGGTGCTTTCTTATACACTAACAATGTAACTGTAGTAAGAGAAACTAGAGAAGTGATTCCATTTACAATAGCACCAAAAAACATAAGATAACTTGGAATAAACCTAATCAAAGAGGTAAAAGATCTATACTCTAGGAACCATAAAACACTCATGAAAGAAATGAAAGAAGCACAAAAAGATGGAAAAAACATTTCATGCTCATGGATCAGAAGAATAAACACTGTTAAAATGTTTATACTGCCTCAAGCAATCTATAATTTCAATGCCATCCCACTCAAAATACCAATGGCATTTTTTAAAGTGCTGGAACAAACCTAAAATTTATATGGAACCAGAAAAGACCCCGAATTGCCAAGTTAATGTTCAAAAAGAAAAACAAAGCTGGGGGCATCATATTGCCTGATTTCAAGCTATATTCAAAAGCTGTGATCACCAAGACAGCATGGTACTGGCACACAAATAGATAAATAGACCATAAAACTGTCCAAAACTGAAGGAGGAAGAAACAGAAATTTTGAACAGATCAATTACTAGCAATGAAATTGAATCAGTAATCAAAAAACTCCCAAGAAACAGAAGTCTAGTACCAGATGGCTTCATAGATGAATTCTAATAAATATTTAAAGAAAAATTAATACTCATTCTCCTGTAACTATTCCAAAAAATAGAGTAGGAAATAAACCTTCCAAATTCATTCTACGAGGCCAGCATCATCATCATACCAAAACCAGACAAAGACACTGCAAAAAACCAAAAAGCCAAAACCAAAACCAAAACCAAACAAACCATGCTAGTTAATATCTCTCATGAATATAGATGCAGAAATCTTCAACAAAATATTAGCAAACTGAACCAACAGTGTATCAAAAAATCATTCACCAGGATCAAGTGGGATTTATTTCTAGGATGCAAGTGTGGCTCAACATTTATACATCAATCAACATGATACATTGCATTAACAAGAGAATGGATAAAAATCATATGATCATTTCAGCAGACACAGAAAAAGAATTGACAAAGTACAACACCCATTCGTGATAAAAATCTTCAACAAAGCAGGTTTATAGGGACATACCTCAATATAATAAAGGCTATAATGAAAAAGCCAGAGTTAACCATCATAATCGATGGTGAGAAACAGAACTTTTCCTCTAAGGCCAGGAACAAGACAAAAATGACCACTCTTACCACTTTTATCCAATTTATCTTGGAAATCCTAGATGCATCAATCAGATAAGGAAGAAGTAAAAACTGTCATTATTTGCAGATGACATGATATTAGAGAAAACCCTAAAGACTCTACCAAAAAGTACGAAAACTAAAATTCAGCAAATTTTTAGTTAACAAAATTAACCCATGGAAATCTGTAACATTTTTATACATTAATAATGAAGAAGCAGAAAGAGATATTAAGAAAACAATCCCATTTATAATTGCTCCAAAAAGAATAAGCACGTATTGCATGGAGCATTGGGTGTGGTGCATAAACAATTAATCTTGGTACACTGAGAACAAAAAATAAAATTTAAAATAAAAAAATAAATATACCTAATGGAATATAAACATAAATATTTACTTTTTCTGAACTTTTCATATAAATGAAATATATTTTTAAAAAAACTTAAGCAAGGGGGTGAAAGACCTGTACTCCAAAAATTATACAACACTGATGAAAGAAATTGAAAACACAAACAAATGGAAAGATATTCCATGGTCATCGATTGGAAGAATTAATATTATTCAAATAGCCATACTCCCCAAAGCAATCTATAGATGCAACGCAATTTCTATCAAAATACCAACAGCATTTTTCACAGAATTAGAACAAAAAATACTAAAATTTGTATGGAACCACAAAGGACCTGGGATAGAAAGCAGTCTGAAGAAAGAATAACAAAGCCAGAGGTATTACAATCCCAGACATCCATATATGCTACAAAGTGGTAGTAATCAAAACAGTATGGTACTTGGTTAGGTAGGAAGCTATGGATGAGGAACAGAAGATGGACTATAGATATCCTGACCGAGAACCCCAAGAGAGGACTACCTAGGGAACACTCCATTCCACCTGTCTAGCAGTCAGTTTGCAGTTACAACATCTGAGCAGAAGAGGAGTTAAATTTGTTTTGCTTATTGTACTTGGGCAGAAAGCAGCCTCTTGCCCTTATTTGACTATGTCTCTAGAACGGAAATAATGTGGTTTCTTACCATGTGCAGGCATTTTGAATAAATCTTGGGAAAGGACAGGCATAGTTGGCTAATTATTATATAATCCACTCCTGTCACTCAAATGTTGTGACCCTAGGACCTACCCAAAGGGAAAAAAAAAAAAGATATAAACTCATACCCAGAGTTTCTAGGACCTTTGTCTCTCTTGATTGGCTGTTCTTTTCTTGGAGTGTACTTTAATAAAACTGCTCTGCTTTACTTTTGTTTCATTTTACTTTTGTTTCTTTGCTGAAGCAGTAAAAAGAACCAAGGCTTCTTTCATTTCTTTTTTTTTTTTTTAAGATTTTATTTATTTATTTGACAAAGAGCGAGAGATCACAAGTAGGCAGAGAGGCAGAGAGAGAGAGAGGAAGAAGCAGGCTCCCCACGGAGCAGAGAGCCCAATGCAGGCCTCAATCCCAGGATCCTGAGATCATGATCTGAGCTGAAGGCAGAGGCTTTAACCCACCGAGCCACCCAGGAGCCCTGCTTCTTTCCTTTTCTATCTAACTCAGTAACAGTTCTCACAAAAATAGACACAATGATCAATGGAAGAAATTAGAGTGCACAGAAATATATCCATATTTATATGGTCAATTTATGACAAAGGAAGCATGAATATCTAGTGGGGAAAAGATAGTCTCTTTGACAAATGGTCCTGGGAAAATTGAACAGATATATGCAAAACAAACTGGACCACTTTCTTACACCATATACAAAATAAACTCAAAATGGATTAAAGACCTACATGTGAAACATGAAACTATGAAACTCCTAGAAGAAATAATAAGTAGTAATTTCTTTTATATCTGCCATGGAAACATTTTTCTAGATATGTCTTCTCAGGCAAGTGAAACAAGCAAAAATAAACCACTGGGACTACATCAAAATAAAAAACTTTTACACAGTGAAGGAAACCATGAACAAAACAAAGATGAACAGGAGAAGTATTTTCAAATGATGTTATCTGACAAGGGCTAACATCCAAAATATAAAAAGAACTTACACAACTTATACCAAAAATCAGATATTCTGATTAAGTGGGCAGAGAAGGTGATTAGACATTTTTTCAAAGATATACAGGTGGCCAACAGACATATGAAAAGATGCTCAACATCTCTAAACATCAGGGAAATGCAAATAAAAATGAGGTATCAATGAGCTATCAGCTCACACTTGTCAGAATGGCTAATATCAAAAATGCAAGAAACAAGTATTGGTGAGGAGGTGGAGAAAGAGGGAACCCACATGCATCGTCAGTGGGAATGAAAAGGTACAGCCACTTTGGAAATTAGTATGGAATTTCCTCAAAAAATTAAAAATAGAAACACCATGTAATCCAGTAATTTCATTATTGGGTATTTACCAAAGAAAACAAAAATACAAATTTTAAAAGACAGACGTACCCTTATGTTTCTTGTAGCACTTTTAAAAAAATTTTACTTATTTATTTGAGAGAGAGAGAGAGAGAATATGAGAGGGTGAACATCAGAGGGAGAAGCAGACCCCCGGAGGGAGCAGAGAGCCAGATGTGGGACTCGATCCCAGGACTCTAGGATCATGACCTGAGCCGAAGGCAGTCGCTTAAGCAGCTGGGCCACCCAGGCATCTCTCTTGTAGCACTTTTTATAATAGCTAAGGTATGGAAGTTACTGAAGTATCCATGATAAATAAGTCAATAAAAAAGATAGATAAGTCAATATAAATATATATATATAATTTGCATATTTTATATACATTATATATGTATATATATGATGTAATATTATTCAGCTATAAAAATGAAATCTTGTCATTAGGAATGACATGAATGCAGCTAGAGAGTATAATGCTAAGTGAAATAATTATACAGAGAACAAACTGGGGGTTGCCAGAGAAGAGCTGAGTAGGGGAATGGGTGAAATAGATAAAGGAGATTAAGAGGTACAAATTTTCAGTACAAAATAAAGTCATAGAGATAAAAGTACAGCAAAGGGAATATAATTAATAAGATTGTAATACACGGTTTGGCTGATGGTGACTACACTTACCATTGTGAGCACTGAGTAAATATAGAAATGTTCAATCTTTATACATCTGAAACCAGGATAATGCTATATATTAATTATACTTCTATAAAAAATTTCCTTGTTGAGAGGTATTGTATTTTTCCTTCCAATAACACAGCATGTATTTTAACTTTTTTGGTGTGTGTAGAGTAGTACAGCTGTCACATAGATCCAGTACATTTCAGATTAAGATTATTCCTATTTATGTATTCTGTTGCTTATCTGAAAAGGCTTATTTTTTACACTATATATTTTAGCAGGTAATGGTTTATAAGAAAGTTCATGGTTTTTGATTTTTTTATAAGCAAAATTTTCTGGTTTTGTTTTCTAAAATGCTACTTTATAAATTATCTTAAAGCAAAACTGATTTTGGTTTCTTTTGGTATCACAGTGCTATGAATTTTAATACACGTATAGATTTGTGTAACTTCCACTAAAACCAAGATATAGAATAGCTGCATAATGTCCCCACACTCCTTCATAATTCTCTTTCATAATTCTCTTTCGTTTCTATTTTTTTTTTGTTAATTCTCTTGCCTTTCCAGGATAATTCTAGTAGTCTGTATACATATCCCTTTTGTTTTAAAGTGGGTGAATATTTAAATTTTACTGAAGTTTTGCAACTGTTTTTGGGTTGGTTGGCTTTTTTTCTTTTTAGTTATTTCCTTTTTTTCTCTTTACAAAAGAGAAATTTAAAAAATCTTCAAAACAAAGTTGTTTGTTTTATTATTTCAAAGCTTGTAAGACGTGTTTAGCTACAGAAAATTTTCTTGGGCTCTATTGCTAGTCTTGTGGGGAATGTAGGACAGGTATTATAGCTGCAAAGAGTTCAAATTACTGAGAATTTTGAGGAGAAAGTTGTGTTTAGAGAGCAATCCCCAGATGAATGACTGGCCTTCAACTAAATACCCCAAGACCCTCAGTTATGGTTTCAGGTTGAGAATCTACATTAATATCTTTCTGAATTATGTGTCATGGACATTTCAAAAAAATAATGTTGATTAGAATCACTCCTGCTAGTCAGTCTATATTTCATTCACCACTTTCTCTGTGCCAGATACTGTGCTAAATGATTTACATTTATTTCTATTTATACACCATTCCTCTAGGGTAATTGCAAGTACCTGTCTTCACTTGTTTTGTTACCTGAGGCTTTCCAACTTCTCCTTCCCCAGATTCACCTGCTGGTACCTTCCAGCTTGTACTAATTCTTAGTGTTCTTTCAAAAACTTCAGTGCACTATTATTCTGTTATATGATTCTTCTGGTAAGCAAGATTTCTTTCAGTGACAAAGTACCTTTGCCTACAAGAATAATTTTCCAACTTTGATACACTGAACACTGGGGCATAAAGATGGGAATATTTCCACATTCAAAGGAGTAGTTTTTTGCTACTTAAATGATCCTTCAGACTGCTCAAAAGTGTCCTTTTCCTAGGCCAATCCCAGTTGTGCTCTTTCTCTAATGAACACGACTTCATCATGAGTGTGTTTCCTCACTTTAAATAGCAAAGACATCCTCCACAATTCTTGCAACTTTGGGAAAAGTCAGCTCAACATTTTAATAACTCCCACTGCAAGTAGACAGGAGTATCCAATCCCTCAGCTCCTAAATGTCACTGTTTTTTTAGAGGCTTTTACACCAGGACTGGGAAAAACATATATCCATACTCCAGGCTTCTTATGCTTACTAAGGACCATGGTGATTTCAGTAGACTTCTGAATCTTGAAGTATGCAGTGTTTTTGATTCCTGATGTACAGCTGGTAGGTTAAAAGCTAGAAATAATACTAAGGATCTTGAGAAGCAGTCATAGTTTGTGTTCGTCAGGTGGCAAGAACAATTCATTTAATAATTCCATAAAGCAAATAGAATGGAAGGTTTGTAAAGAAAAAATAATATATAACTTGAAGACATAAAGATGGATGATTTCATTAAATAGGTTTAGTGATGCCCTTCTGGAGATGAGAAAAACCCTGGTAACTTTTATTCACTTATAATGAATATTCAATATATTCTTCATACATACATATATATAAATTAGGTATAACAATTTGCATTCTCATTACTAACTATACTATTAAGTTAGGAAAACAGAACAAATATTCAAATGAATGAGGCTGAGATTTTTAATACACCAAGGTACTCATAATTTTCATTTGGAAAGAAGTAATTTAACTTCAAAAAGATGAAATGATTTTATAAACACATTTCTTTTTCTAAATCCCTGAATAAAAACTAGATTTGAATATTTAATGCAATTATTATTATTATTATTAATTAAATACAACAATTTTTATTTGAGCAGCATTCTTAAATATGGATTTTGAAACCTAGAGAGTGTGGTGAATGGTGTCCAGGAGATATAAGGGCTTTATACAGGCTATCTAATTTAATTCTCTCAGGTAAGATGTCAAGTCTTCCAGAGGCTACTCATAGACGATTAAGGTCATACAGCAGGTTAAGAACACCTTAACCCTTTTCAACTACTTTGCCATAGTTGTCAGATTTCTGGAATACTGTTCTCTGATAAATTTTACAAATATTTATTAATATTGACAGAACAATTTGAGTATGTGCAAATAAACAAGGATGAAGCCAATTTTTTCTCTAATGGGAAATCAGGAGGTTACGTAAATGAAAAACATCACAGAATGTATTTGTAGCACTTACAGTGTGCTGCAAATAAACTCAATTTTGAAAAATGAGTCTGGGTCCTTAAAGTGTCTTTTACTTCCCCCTGTGGCTCCTGTATCACGTTGAAATACTACTATGTAAATGAGTTTTTTGTTTGTTTTGTTTTAAGCATTTTATATTCTGGCATTACAAGATGTCCAATACTTATCTTGTATATTTTATGGCTCAGTCCTAGAATCTTTTGTTTAGTCTAAAAAAATAGCTTTGTTGGAATAGCATAAGAGGTAAAGGAGGTATATTCTCTTTTTTAAATACTTCTTTGATATCATAAAATAAAGTCAAGAATAACTCATGTTTCAGGTATGCCTTTTAGTTATCAATAGTTTTATGGAACTAAGAAATTACATATTACCTATTAAAAATAATACTTATCAATAGTGACAAAATAGTTTGAAAATTTGCAAGTAAAGTGAGAATGAACTGGATTTTTCTCTAGCTGAGAAAACAAAAGGCCACTAAAAGAATCATTTATTATCTTCATAGCATAATTAATAGGTCTTCTGAAATTGTTATGCTAAACTACTAGTTACATCCAGATTTCAACAATAATGGACTTGACAGAACTATATTTTTATTGTTGTTTAACAGAAAGTTTGGAGATTTCAACCGTCATTTAAACTTTTATATACCTGACTTATTAACTTAGTGTAATCTTACTCTTATAATCCATGTTACTTATGAACATGGATTACTTAACTCCTTAGTCAGTATTCAGAATGGGAATAGTATTGTGTGGTATATGATAAGTATAACCCAAAATGTACTGATGTTGATCAAAACCAAGAAGTTGTCCATTTGAAGTGCTATCTGATAGCAATTGTAAAGTTTGTTCCAAAAGCAAAAATCTTTACTGAGATAGTTATTAGTTGGTTTTAAGATAATCCAAGTTCTGGCGAATTATTAATTGATATCCTAACTCCTTCATATGTAATTGTAATTTTTTTTCAAATTTTATTTTTTTTTAAAGATTTTATTTATTTGACAGAAGGAGATCACAAGTAGGCAGAGAGGCAGGCAGAGAGAGAGCAAGCGGAGGAAACAGGCTCCCTGCTGAGCAGAGAGCCTGACATGGCCCTTGATCCCAGGACTCTGATCCCAGGACTCTGAGATCATGACCTGAGCCAAAGGCAGAGGCTTTAACCCACTGAGCCACCCAGATGCCCTGTAATTGTAACTTTTTAAAAGTAATCTCTATACCCAATGTGGGGCTCGAACTCATGACCCCAAGATCAAGAGTTGTATGCTCTACAAACTAAGCCAGCCAAGCGCCCCCTATGTAATTGTAAAAGTGTCACAATTTCTAAATATGTCATTTTGTCTTATTTTGTCATTATAGAGCAGTCTGCAGATCGATGGAGAGGTTCAACCATTCTAGAGTGTCTGAATTTGTGTTACTTGGACTTACTGATTCTCCTGAGCTCCAGACTTTTTTCTTTGTGATCTTTTCTGTTTTCTATTTGATAACTATGTTAGGCAACGGCCTTATTTTGCTCACAGTTCTATCTACCCCATACCTTCACTCCCCCATGTATTTCCTCCTCAGCAATCTGTCGCTCATTGACATGTGCCTGTCCTCCTTTGCTACTCCAAAGATGATAATGGACTTCTTTGCTGAGCATAAGACCATCTCCTTTGAGGGCTGCATTTCTCAGATCTTCTTTTTGCACCTTTTCACTGGGACTGAGATTGTGCTGCTGATCTCCATGTCTTTTGACAGGTACATTGCCATATGCAAACCTCTCCGTTATTCAACAATAATGAGCCAAAGAGTGTGTACTGGGCTTGTGGTAACCTCTTGGACAGTGGGTTTCCTGCATACAATAAGTCAGTTAGCTTTTACCCTCTATTTACCCTTTTGTGGTCCCAATGTTATAGACAGTTTCTTCTGTGACCTTCCTTTGGTCATCCAGCTGGCTTGTATAGATATATATGTTCTTGGAATCTTCATGATCTCTACCAGTGGTGTGATTGCTCTTCTAAGTTTTCTGCTTTTGCTCACCTCCTATATCATTGTTCTTGTCACAATCAAGGACCACTCCTCTACAGGAACATCTAAGGCTTTTTCTACCTGCACTGCACATTTCATAGTTGTGTTAATGTTCTTTGGGCCCTGCATCTTTATCTATGTGTGGCCTTTTACCAACTTCCTGGTAGACAAAGTTCTGTCTGTTTTTTATACCATCTTCACCCCTTTTTTGAATCCACTTATCTACACCTTGAGAAATCAAGAAGTGAAGACTGCTGTGAAGAAGAAACTAAGTAATCAAAACTTGAGTCTTGGGAAAACTACTCCAAGATACCCAGTACAATGAATCTCCTGTCTGAGATTTACATCATCAGTTTTATCCTTATAGCAATAGAAAATTAAACTTAGAATCTTCAAGTCCTTTAGTCTAAATGCACAAAAGTAAGAAGCCAGGGTTGAGAGATGTGAAACATCTTGCCTAAAAGTTAGTAAAATGTTTCCAAGCCTTTTGAGATCAAAGATATATTTGAAATCTGTTCAATTCTATAGGTTATTTTCCTAGAAAAATGCACATGTCATCAAAACATAAATTCAGGGCTTCAAACATCCCTGAGTCCTATCAACATACCTCAGTCAACTTAGAGAAGCCTGAGATAAAATATTGTTCTCTTGTCCTCTACCCCAGAACATTCCCACTCTGTGTCAGCCTGTGGTACTTCGATGGTGTCCACCTGCAGAACTTTTATTAAGAGTGTTGGGCATAACAAGGTTTTTTGTTCCATAGCACTGGGAATATTTTTGTGGGGAAATTCATATTGTGAAGAGATTCTTCTGAATAAAGCCTAACAATCCTGATTTCTTACATCCAACTGTTTGAGATCTGAGTCAACTTTGAACAAAACAGAACAGCTTGGAGGATCTGAAATTTAACAATATTTTTTTTTTTAAGAAGTGTACAGGTCACTACCACACTTGATATTTAATACAGCAAATAATGGATTAAATGGCCATAGACCATAAACCATAGAAAGTAAACCACTCAATTTTGATAAACTTTTAAAACCTGGCTGAGTATCAGAAATATGATGAATTCATTTAATATCAAGACTAAACGTTTGGAAAATTAACTACTTAACTCATGACAAGTTTGTCATTTCCAAAATAAAATATTCCAAAATATTATTAGCCTTAGTATGAGTTTTGTTTCTCATTTTCAATATAATGCAGCCTATAGGAAGAAAAGATGAAACTAATTTAAAAATATATATAGCACAATTCTCCCTATTCTGGTATTACTGATTGTGTTAAAGATATTTTTTATTACAAGATGGTCTTTGGAAATCAGATCACCAAATCATTTCCCTAAACGCTGATGAAGAACCTAAGATGCAGAGAATTTACAGAGCTATTTGATTCAAGACTGAATCACTGTAAGAGGCAAAGATTATTTCTTTAAATATATGTAGACCTCAGAATTAAACTCTGGATCTGTTATTTCCTAGTTGTGTTATTCTAGGATATTCACTTTATCTTTCTGGCCTTTTTAATTTCTATTGTGAAGATAACAAAAATAGATTGTTTATTGTGACTATTTTATGGAAAGTGGACAGAACAGACTCTAAAAATATAATTTTCTTTTCCCTTCCCATCTGCACAGACTCCGAATGAAAATGCATCTTAATCATAAGTAGTATGCCTTTAAAGAATAACTGAATTTATTTGAAACCAGTAGCTCACAAAATTTGGTATTTTAGTTTCAGGATGGCTCTTTGATTGTGGCTTCTTAAGACATATGGTAGAAAAACAAAAGAACACTTTCCCACTTGTCCATTGTTAACATGGAGAGTAGCTGGAAAAAATTAGATTAGATGGTCAGATACCTTGTGATTTTTATAATAGCAATATACTAATAGACTATATCTCTTTGAACTGATGAAAGTATATAAAAATAGTTTAGGAAACAATCTGTTACGATGGATTTAGACAATTTGGTTTTAACAGTATTAATAGATTCTTACATTTATTCTCAATTTCTAAGGTTTCAACATGCTTCAACATAATCTCCAAGTCAAATATTTAATATCTGAAGTCAAATAATTTGGTAGAAGTTTATGAAGAAATATAGTATTTAAGTCAGGTATAAAACCATATTTATGGTGACTAACAAATAAAAAACCATATTCTAGTTTAAAATACCAGTTCATTTTTAACCAAATCATAAACTCTTCCTTCTTGCCTCAAGTCAATCAGACAAATGAGAAGAATTTAAGGTAAAAATGTCCTTTTGTCTCAATTCCATTCTTCATTAAAAGTTATCTTTGTTTCAATTTTTAAATTTTATTTAAAATTTTTTTAAATTTTATTTAAATTCAAGTTAGTTAATATATAATAATTATTAGCTTCAGGGGTAGAATTTAGTGATTCATTAGCTGAATATAATACCCAGTGCTCATTACATCATGTGCCCTCCTTAATGCCCATTACTCAATCACCTCATTACCCCCCCCACCTCCCCTACAGCAACCCTATTTGTTTCATATAGTTAAGAGCCTTTTATGGTTTGTCTCCCTCTCCAATTTTACCCTGTTTTTCCTTCCTTTCTCCTATGTTAATCAGTTTTGTTTCATAAATTCCACATGAGTGAAATCATATGGTATTTCTCTGACTTATTTCACTCAGCATAATACACTCTAGTTCCATCCACCTCGTTGCAAATGGCAAGATTTCATTTTTGATGGCTGACTAGTATTCCACCGAATACACACACACACACACACACACACACACACACACACCACATATTCTTTATCCATTCATCTATCATCAATGGACATCTGGGCTCTTTCTGTATTTGGTTATTGTGAACATTGCTGCTAAAACATTGGGATCCCTATGGCCCTTCAAATCACTATGTTTATATCCTTTGTATAAATACTGAGTAGTGTGATTGCTGGGTCATAGGGTAGTTCTATTTTTAACTTTTTGAGGAAACACCACATCTGTCTTTAAATATAAACCCTGCTTCTGAAAAGTCAATAGTTCAATAACTATTCATTGAACACCTACTCTGTTTAAGGTCTTTTCTAGGTGCTTGTGATTCATTAATTAAACAAGATATGTTTCTCTGTTTTTAAGAAACATATCTAGCAGTTATTTGTTGTAGGTGGAAATCCAGTCTCATCATTTTCTTGTGTGGAACTTTGAGCACATATTCTTAATGTTTCTAAGACAGTTTATTTCACCTATAAATTGTGGACTTGGTATTTAACCACCAGGAATGTTGTAA
The DNA here is from genome assembly GCA_004023965.1 of Spilogale gracilis. NCBI lineage: Eukaryota > Metazoa > Chordata > Mammalia > Carnivora > Mephitidae > Spilogale > Spilogale gracilis. Next base: position 42,724 of record PITA01012635.1, read on the forward strand.
AAATTAAACGAAAAGACATGTAACATAATAAGCAGTGCCTGACACTTAAATGACACTTTTAAGGAATGCTAACTAATAATATTATTGTTGCTGTTGCCACTGTGTTAGACATGCATAAACGACGGGTAAATGGAATGGAAATAGATATGCTTACCTGAACTTCAAGAACATGGTTGTAAGACTATTAGGATGTGTCAATTTACCTAACATTAACTAATTTTAAAATACTGGATTTGTGCCAATTATTAATCTTTGGTGCATTGATGTAGCTAATGTCCTTTGTAGGCCTGTGTTTTTAAAAGGAAGTATTATATTTTAGAAATTTCTTATTCATTTTAATAGAAATGTATACCAAGATGGCATGAAAGGGGAAAATAATAAATGTTCTACAAGTCAATGTCTTGTTTCATCACAATGTTTTTAAGTAAAATTTATACAATTAAAAAGTGATAAAATATTGTGCACCTATTTTGTCTCCCTTTATCTTTTACCCATTAAAAAGACAGAAGTGAAATGCTTAAAATTGTTATATAAGTAGATTTATTACAAACATTAACTGGGAAATAAATGGTGACAATTACTTATGCACTTTATATTTAGCACATTAATAAAGTTACAACTACAGGTAGAAAGATTTTGTCCACATTTATGAAAATATAAGCGAATAGTTTATTTGGAGTCTTTGTAGAAGTATTGTTTAAGAAACTATTAAAATTAGAAACATGAAATTATAGCATCAAGTCAGATGTTTCGCTTGGCTAAGATGTCCCTGAAGCTGTAGGATAAATATCTAATTTCTGCCTGTGTATTTATGTGGTAAAGCCCATTCCTGGGGAATCAGTTAAACCCCAAAATATCTACTTAGCACATTTTGATAACTATATTTCAGTGTAATTGGTTTTCCCTATACTCCTATGTATTTTCGTTTGTGTGTCTGCAATATTATTCTAATGAGGAGGCTATGAGCTTTGCTGAAGCTCAGAGGGGTCTGTGGTACACACAGGACTCTTGGAGTGGGCACTATCTTGGAGTGGGACTCTTGGAGTGGGTGACTATCACCACTGAAACCTGGTTGTCTGATTTGAACTCAGCTCTACACCACTTACTAGGCTTCTGGTTTGGGGTAAGTTTGTCAATTTCTATCCTGGTAGAAATTTTCTCATCATTCTTTTAGCAGAGTTTGCAAGTCAACGGCTTGCATTCCCAACATGTTTTGTCATTCCTCGAAGGTTTATAAAGAAATCAAACTAATTTAATAAAATTAGATAATGGGAGATTTCATAAGAAAATACAGCTTGATAGATTTTCTTTAAAAAATAAAAGAAAAACGGGGCGCCTGGGTGACTCAGTCACTAAGCGTCTGATCCGGGAGTCCTGGGATCAAACCCCGCATCAGGCTCCCTGCCTAGCAGGAAGCCTGCTTTTCCCTCTCTCACTCCCCCTGCTTGTGTTCTCTCTCTCGCTGTGTTTCTCTCTGTCAAATAAATAAATAAAATCTTTAAAAAAGAAAAGAAAAGAAAAACAAACCTGCCAACATTAGGCCAGAATTCTAAACTGTAGATGAGATTTTAGATTGGGCTAATAGCAGAGATCCCCTCTGTTTTGCCTTGCACACTAGCCCACTCCATTTATGCATATTACCCCAGCAGTTTCTGATCTTTAATAAAGAAATTAAGATGTATATGATATCTTTTCCTCACCACATCTAACACTTTTCTTCCAGCTCTAACCCTTACCAGGACACAATGTACTCTTGTCCCTAATTTTTGATGGTTCACTCTCAACAAACATAGCATTCATTGTATCTCCTTGGATCACTGATATTCCTACAAGTTATTCTTATTGAAGATTTAAGCCAAATTGGAATATTAAAAAGTCAGTTATACTTCTTTTTGAAAATGCCTTTCTTCTCCTATGTCCTAATTTTCTTCTGGCTGTATTCCAGTATAAATCTGCTTTTGCTCACCTGCATTTCATTTTATATTGAAGAGCTATTTTAGTTCTTCCAAATTCATTTTTAACTGTAGGAGGATAGTACTGGCCTCTTCTTGAAATTGGTAAATAGTCCTGTATTAGTCAGTACGGAAATGACGTTATCTTAAGTAGGATTTCCTACCTTTGTCAAACAGGCACCACCTTAATCTACTCCCTCAGTATAGATATTCCCAGAAATGTTTTTTTCATTTGTTTTTTGTGTTTGTTTGAGGGCCTATGCTCTGTCCTCTGGAAACATGGTAAGACATTATCTCTACCCTTAGGAATTCTATCTAATTCAAAGAAAAGTAATCACAACACAGTGTCATAATGGCCATGATGTAAATTTGCATATGATAATATGGAAACTCTGGAAAAGGCATATTCAAATGTGCCTGCAGTGTCGGAGAACCTTCAGATAGTGCTGAATCTGAAACTTGAAAGCAAAGTTGGGGGCAAAGTATGCCTCAGGGAAGGAACAGCATGGGCAAATGCAGAGAAAAACATACATGCCTAGTGAACTCAGGAGTTGCATGTGGTTTACTATTTCTAGAGAACAAGCTGTTAGGTTAGGAGTAGTGTGGGGAATGGGGAATGAATCTTGGAACACTGGAAAAAAATTTAAGTAACAATAAAAATAAATAAATTAATTAAAAAAATTAAAAAAAAAAAAAGCACTGAGTAATGGAGGGCCAACTCTAAGCACTGGGCTGGCTTTTACCCAGTTCTTGCTGTGGAACTTCTTGCTGTGGAATTGAGTCTTCTCAATTGATCTGATGAAAGTTTTATCTTACTTATTTTTTCTACGGTGGACAACAGGGTACAAAACTTATAATCTGCATTTGAAGACTACCCTGGAGCTGCAGAAGAAAAGTTATCCTTATTCTTCTTATCTCTTTACAATCTTTCCTGTAAAATCAAGAATTTGCTTACTTAACCAGAACACTGAATCTTAGGTTATAAGATGAGGTGCCTTGGAACTGAATGCCCAGCAATTTCTGGAAATAGGGCTCCCTTTTACCTCTTCTCTTCTTTTCCCATCACCTTGCAACTTAAAGCTGTGTCCCAGAATATCTTCTCCTCCCATACCCTGAAATAATGTTACTGGCTTACTGATGTCAGTTCTGAATGGCATTTTGGTGTATTTTTATTAACATGTAAGGTAGTGGAAACCTTTACATTAAGGACAGAGAATACCTGGAGGGGAGCAGAAAGGATTATAGGACAGACGTGGACATTTCCAGTGAGGCATATACAGCTCAGCACTTGTCTCTCCAAGGATGAAATATTCTGATTTGATGCTGAATTTAACATTGCTCATTTTACTACTGATGAAGATGATATATGTATTTATTCTCAAATATTTATTACTAAAAGCTTAAGATGTAACAGGCTTCATTCTATGTATCACAGATAAAATCCTAATGTGGTTAGGGAATATACAATAACAAATTATTACAGTGTATATAGTAGGATGTGAATCATCTGAATCTTGCTTACCTCCTTAGCCCTATTTTGCATTCCTTTCCCCCTTAAACACTCATTTTACTCTTCCTCCCATGTGCCACATGCCATTCTTTTGAGGCCTTTAGACATAGTATTTTATCTGCTTAAATTGTTACAACACTGTGTCAGTGTGTGTCAGGAGGTAAAAGTGCAGTTTTCATATGCAATTAAAGTTATGTTGTTATCAGTCCAGAATAGATTGTTATAACAAAAAGTTTTTTGCAAGCCTCACAGTAACCACAAAGAATAAAATATGTAGCAATACAAGAAAAGATAAAGAGAAAAAAATCAAAATATACCATTATAAGAAAAGCAGCACATCGAAAATGAGATGATGAGAGGAAACAACAAAATAGCAATAGTAAGTCCTTATCTAAAAATAATTACTTCAAATATAAAATAGCTTAAACTCACCAAACAAAAGACATAGGATCACCGAAGGGATAAAAAGCAAGATCCAACTATATGCTGTCTATAAGGTATCTGCTTTAGATTAAGGACACAGACATGGGTTCAAAGTGAAGGGATGGAAAAATATATTTCATTCAAATGGTAGGCAAGAGAGGAGGAGTATACTTATATCAGAAAAATAGATTTTAAGTCACAAGAGTAAAGAAAGTCATTATGTAATGCTAATGGGTCAATTCAACAGGAAGATGTAACAATTAGAAATACATATGCATGAGAACACCTAAATATATAAAGCTAATACTGCTAGATCTGAAGGGAGAAATAGACAGCAACACAATGAAGTAGACCCCAATACCCCAAATGATAATGGGCAGAGGATCCAGACTATATTTGAGTAAGGAAACAGCAGGTGCTAACAACACTACAGACCAAATGGACCTAACAGACATATACAGTACATTTCACCCAAGAGGACCAGAATATATGTTCTTTTCAAGCGCATATGAAACACTCTCCAGAAGAGATCACATTCTAGGTCACACAACAAGTCATTACAAATTTAAGAAGATTAAAATCATCCCAAGCATCTTTTCCAACCATACTGGAATGAAATTAGAAATCAATACCAAAATGAAATGGAAAAAAATTCACAAATATGGGTAAATTAGCATACTTTTGAATAACCATTGTATAAAAAAAGAAAACCAGATATTAGAACATATCTTAGGACATATGAAAATGAAAACACAACATACCAAAATTTATGGGAAGCATACCTTCCTAGATTTCCAGGATTATTCAAAGGATATAAAACCAGAGTCCCTTTTCCTATAGATTGTGACCTTCTCAATTTCTCTTGACTTTTAGGAAGTTTTATACTTGAATTACCACTGGATAAAATGAATTGACAATCAAAGGTTGTACACATGTTAATAGTGCTTGAAAGGACCTCACAGAAGACCTAATCAGATCAGAGGTTTGTACAAGGTCCCATAATTAATGGCAGAATTTGATGGGGGCTGAATTTGATAGAGGCAACTACTTATCTCTGGAATTCTCTCTACCTCAACATTTCTATGATTGCTATGACACAGTCAAAGAATTGTGGAATAGTAACCAAGGAAACACAAAAGGACATTTAGAAAAACGTAATTACTTTAAAAATTGTACCAAATCACTGCTCTAACTGTGCTCTGAGTCAAATGCTATGGCAGATACTAAAAAAAAAATTAACAAGTAAATAATTAACAACAACAAAACTAAGCAAGGACAAAGTCTTTGTTCTTAAAATGCTTATAAATTATAAGAAGAAAAGACAACAGACTTAAAAAATGGTTAAGCAACAATCTAAAGAAATGTATAAAATTAATAATGCAGGAAATATTAGCTCCGAAAAAAGTAGAGAGATGTTAATAAAAGAATTGGAAAAAGCCTCCTCTGAAGAGGTGGGGCTTAGGTTAAACCTTGAAGGGGGGGTGTTATAAAATCATACTTTGTTTTGGTTCTAAAACCATTACAATTTTTTGAAATGCAAACTGTAACATCATCTTCTAAGTAGGTTTTCTGGAACAAAATGGGGGGACCACAGATTTATAACCGACGAGAAAAAAAATGGCACATGAAACAAATCATTTGTCAAGTTTTTGATAATGAAGTGTCACAAATCTTCAGTGTCACCAAATGAAAGGCCACATTCCTGATTATTCTTGTGGCTCCTAGAATGAGCAGAGGACAGTAGTTCTTTGAGCTGGAACAGTGTTTTGTTTTGTTTTGTTTTGTTCTGGGAGAGAAATACATCTAAAGGGATTTTTGTACCAGGAACCCTGTTTGGGGTTGATGGCTTGCTGCTGTAGCTCCTCTAGTCTCAAACAAATTTCAATTTTATTTTGTATGTGTACATTTAATTTTTGAACAATATTAATATATATCCTTATATACATTTATTCCTGGTTTCATTTATTAGTCTATAATTAGAGATCAACTTGTAAAAACACACTCAACAGACTTTAATGGAGAACAGGGCATCTAATTACATAAAGAATAAAAAAGAGAAGAAAAACATTTCTCTACTGAACTACAGTATATACAGGCTAATGACTCTTGGAGGTGAAGAGATGGCATCATAAAATTAGGTTATTTCTTCAAACTCTGCTAGGTTTATCTTTTACAGTGAACTGTTGGGACTCAGTGTTAGGTTTCTTTCTCATGGTAATGAGAATGACAGGTAAAAAGCATGCTCAGATAACTTACTGTCAGCAGACAGGGAGAGGACCATGTAGGTGGAAGGCTTAGAATGGGCTAATCCTTTACTCAAATTTTCTTAGGTTGATCCTAATCCAACCATCTAGATTTTATCTTTGGGGTTGTTTTCCTAACACTTGGAACCTTATTTTTAAGCACATGTAAATTTCCATATAATGAAACTCATGACATTTATATGGCTATAATTCTAGCAGTGTGTATGTTAAGATGCTAAATTGGAGCATAAAATATGTAGTCTGGCAAAAAATATGCAACATTCCTTACCCTGATTAGCCAACCATATACTATAAATCAGAATGAAATATGAAGACTCAACTTGGAAACTTGATCTAATCAACAGTGTTGAGAAGGTGGGAGAAGAGATTTATAATATTCAGAGAGTCATAACTAACCCCAAAAGCATTTAAGTTATTTTTTTTTACTAATGTTAATTCATTGGTAGTATCTCTCAAGTGACCATTAAACATATTACTAAACTAAGCTAGTTGTACTTCATCACAAGAAACATATTTAAGAGTATCCCATTTTGATTTAACTAAATGCAGTAACCTTTCAAATAATTTTAAACAAGTGATAGTTGCAATTTACAGTTGTACAGATTCAGTACAAGACTATTGAGTCAATATAGTAAGATATTTGTTCACTTATGATTTCAAGTATTTACCTTTCTATACATCCATCCCCCTATCTATCTGCTTTTCTATTTATTTGTTTATCCATTCCCCTAATGACTGGTTTATCTTTCAACCCCTTACAATGTATTTATCCCATCTGTCATTTCTATATATTAATCTGTCTTTATCTAAACCCAAGCTAGTATTAATATTACAATACTATGCAAACTTTGACAATGGCAGGCAGTTGGATAATTATTTGTGGTCACAGTTAGTCCACTTACATGCATTAAACATTTTTCATATGTGTAGCTCTCACAATGACAATGAACAAACACTCTTGAAGATAACCTACCCTTTGTTCAGTTGAGACAGAAAGAAGAGAGAGATAGAGAGAGAGAGAGAGAAGGGAGACAGAGAGAAGGGAGACAGAGTGAGTGAGAGAGAAGACAGGCACATTCTAGGAGAGACTCTGTTGTCATATAGATGTATGAACTTGGGAATGCTACTTTATTCCCTGATTCTTAATTTCATCACCTGTAAAGTAAATGGATACTGCTAGATGATTTCTATGTTCTAAAAACTCCAGTTATTAACTATATCAAATGTTGAAAGACTACTATTTCATAGGTCCTTTGAATCAAATACTGTGTTTAAACAGAGGGAAATGGCTCAAATGCTTTAGGAAATTACTATGTATAAGGTACCTTTTGATTATAAAAACAATATAACAATCATTATAACACCAAAATAACTTGTCACTGCTTAGAAAATAAAGATATATCTCTATTTGTAGGTGAATGACCTAGATCCTGCCTCTAATTAGCATGACCCTGACAAAGCTGTGTTTTTGAGTCTTAGTTTCATCTTCTAGAATGGGAGTGTGGCTGGAATTTTCTGTATACCACATATTAATATTTAATATATATAAGACTATAGGAATTTTCTGGAGTTAACTATACTGTTTTAAAATTGGAAAATCCACTCTAGGGAACTTAGGGACAGAATATAAATAAGGTACATTCTTATTCTCATCAAAGATGGGTTATAAAACATTAAATAGAAGCCTGCTTCTCCCTCTCTCACTCCCCCTGCTTGTGTTCCCTCTCTGCCTGTGTTTCTCTCTGTCAAATAAATAAGATTAAAAAAATTAAAAAAAACCATTAAATACCAAATATTTTTACTTACAAAGAACCTTCCACTTTTTCTTGACTTTTGAACTAAAATAATCAACTCATCAGCACCTTTGTCACCAATAAAAAATCTCATTGTAACTTCAGGGTACAGGGTACTATATTAGGTATTCGTGCTTTCAAACTTCTCTCTTTTCTTAGAGGCTATTGCAAGAGACTAGGAGAAAGTCTACTCTTAAAACATGCCAGTGCCTCAGGGGAAGGAATATTCAAATAAACGTTTATATTTTACAGAAGTTGAATTTCCAAAAAGTGGGTTTCTGTGCAGTAAAATGTTGAGTATAGTTTTGATGGCGCCCTGTAGTTAATGTTATATTGTATCAGGAACAATTAACATGACCAGAACTCAGTGACTGCTGAAATTGATTACACAGTTCTGCCATGAACTCACCAGTTTCTGCAATAGCATCACATTGTTGGCCAAATGAATGAGGAGGATAAATGCAAAACAAGTATTTCATTTTTGTATGAGGAAATCAAAGGGTAAGATCAGTCTTCCTAGACTTAAAGATATAGCTGCTGAGTTTTCTCATGGAATCCTTGACATCTTTATTTCTAAGGGTATAGATCATGGGATTCAAGAGGGGAGTGAAAATGGTATAAAATACTGAGAGCACTTTGTCTATTGGGAAGCTTGTGAAAGGCCATACATAGATGAAAATGCATGGGCCAAAGAAAAGGGTCACAACAGTGAAGTGGGCACTGCAAGTGGAGAGTGCTTTAGAGGACCCACTAGAGGAATGTTGCCGAACAGTGACCAGAATGATAGTGTAGGAAATCACCAAGAGGATGAAACACACCAGGGCAATCATGCCACTGGTTGAGATCATGAACACTCCCAGAATATATGTGTCTACACAGGCGAGTTTGATTACCAAGGGGAGGTCACAAAAGAAGCTGTCCACTTCATTGGGTCCGCAGAAGGGGAGATTCACAGTAAATGCTAACTGACTCAGAGCATGGAAGATGCCAACAATCCAGGAAAGTGTTACAAGCCCAACACACATTCTTTGGCTCATAATGGTTAAGTAACGTAAAGGTTTACATATAGCCACGTACCTATCAAAAGACATAGATATCAGCAGTACAATCTCAGCACCCCCTAACAGATGCAGGAAAAATATCTGAGTGATGCAGCCTTCAAAAGAGATGGCTTTGTGCTCACTGAGGAAATCTGCAATCATTTTGGGAGTGGCGAATGAAGCCAGAGACATGTCAATGAAGGAGAGATTGCCCAGCAAAAAGTACATGGGGGAGCGAAGGCGTGGCTCTGACAGGATGGTGAGCATAATAAGGAGGTTACCCAGTACAGAAGCTGCATAGACTACGGAGAAAAACAAAAAATAGAAGATCTGGAGTTCCCAAGAACTGGAGAGACCCTGTAGTATGAATTCAGTTACGACTGACTGATTATTCCAGGCCATTCAGTCTGATTTCTGGAAGGACTCTGACATTTCCAGATGGGAGGAGAACTAGGAAAAAAATAAAAGTGATTAAAGTGATCTTTTTTTTTTTTTTTTTTTTTTTTTTGCATGAAATAATTTACTGGCAGCCCACCACCAGAGAGTTCCCTGTTTTATCACTTCCCTGCTGAGTGTTAAATATTTCCCCATGGACTTTCCAGATATCTTAATGGATTCAATGGGAGATTAATACTTATGACTTAGAAATTTGTTTATAAGATGAAACTCTTCATAGAAAGAAAAATTCAGCTACTTGAAGATGTACTCCTCAGTTTATAAAATACCTAAAGAAAAATCACAGCTAACTTCCAACAAGTTTTGAAGGGAGAGGGAATGGTAACCTTTTTCAAAACATCATGATGACTGAAGGACTGGGATGAACAACATTTGAGAATAAAGATAGATGATTAGTGGGAATACAAAAGTGGAAAAGAATATGGGTACTATCTCCTTATGTGGTTACGATAAAGGAATAGAAATAAAGGGAGAGGAAATGGCTATAGGGAAACATACTATGTTCCAATTTTCTAACAGAGATTGTCCAGAATAAAAATGAAATAGCCTCTGATTTTTAATTCTTCTTTTCAGTGAGGCAGGCATGAATAACCCCTGTTCCAAACCACCAAGGCCAAACATTTTTCAAAGGTTGGTGAATATGATGTAGCTAGACCCTGAAGGTTTCATACATTTCCAAGTACATTTTACATTGAAAGGTAATTAAGTAACATGCTGCCTGAAATCAGATATTTTTTAACAGTTCGATTTTATAGACTCTCACCAAAGCAGTCTGAAGCAGAAAACTCTTCCTGTTTCAGGAATTCACTTGGAACAAATAGGATATAGGTTAATATATAAACAGAAAAGGATAATGGTGAATCTAGGAGAAGTTAGACAATACTGTATGCCTGAAAAGTTAAAACTAGATTTCTTAGGTAAACCAGTTTCTACTGAGATCTAAGACTTTACAACTGCATTGAAAGCCAACTGAGAGGATATATACTCAAAATTCATGACAAATTCCTTTCATCTTGCCACTAAACTAAGCTTTTTTCTTTTTCTTTCTCAAAGCCCTGCCATAAGTATATTTTAAATGAACCATTCTAAGACTAAATCAATTTATATATGCAATTACCGTACTTGTTGGCTTTTATCTCCCTGATGTTTGTGTGCCCCTTATTTAATCCCACATTGTTCTTCTGACTTTATCCATTCTGAAACTTTTAGATTTGTTTCTGCACCACATACCTGATATTAAAATGGATGTTACAGCTCTCACTTAAATTGGCATAGCAAAAATAACATCAGCCTAAGATTCAGAAAATGTGAATTCAAATCTTGTCCTAGATAATTTATGAAAACAATTGGTGCCTTGATTCTTCATAAATAATATAAGTGGATTGATCTGGATGATTTTAAGATCCTTTCCATACACATATCAATACTGCAATATTCAATTAGTACTTGCAAGCAGTGACAATTCCTCCAGAGGGACCTCAGATCAACACTGTACCTAACTGCTAAGTAAAGGAGGCTCACAATCCTTGGAACCTTTGTATTTATAATGTCTGTATTGGTAAGAATCAATTCAGTAAATTACATGGCATGGAAAAGACCAGCAGCTGCTTGGGGAATACACAGATGTTCAAGTTGCAGTGAGAGTTATTAAAACACTCAAGTTAGTTTTGTCAGAATTAAAGATGGATCACAAAATATTATGATTGTTCTTAAGTGCTTTACGTACACTATATGGATATTGTGGGGCAGGGAAGTCATAAGGGGTAACTTAAGATCTGCCAATTTTGGTGGTGGGTATTGAGGGTATGTATTGCATGGAGTACAGGGTGTGGGGCATAAACAATCAATCTTGGAACACTGAAAAAATAAAATGGTGTAAAAATAAACAAACAAACAAACAAATAAATAAATACTGATTTGCCTCATGGAGTTACAAATGTTATCTCTCAGTTCCTCTATGAATTTTTAAGGACAAGGGCTGTGTTTCCCTGTTTGGAAAAACTTTATACTGTAAATAATACAATCAATGAATATTTGAGAGTTTAGGTTTTATAATATTCACTGGAATCATTATAGAGTAGGGGAAGAAAAGAGAAATGAAAAGTGAAGAAACATCTGACACATTCTAAATATATAAAGGATGCTGAATGGTTATCAAGTCTTTAATATCTCTACATAATCAGAATAATAACCCATAAAATTTAGATGACTATTAAATATTTCTCTATTAACAAGAAATTTAAAAATATTTACATTGTGCTTAGCTTGCACTCATAAGGTAAAAGAAATAATTTGGTGAAACTACATTATATGCAGCTGGTGTAATATCAAGAGCATTGGAAGTCAGATTTGGAGGCCTGGATTCACATCACAGGGTAAGATTTTGCTATACTACCTTGAATACATTATCACATTTTTTGCATTTAATTTCTTCATTTGTAATAAGAAATATAAAACATACTTAGTTTCAGAAAAAATACTTTTTGCAGTGAATTTTAAATGAAATAACACTGATTTCAAAAGATACACTAATCAAAACCACCTCACACCTGTTAGAATGGCTATCATACAAAAGATAGTAAGTGTTGCCTAGGATGCAGAGAAAAGGTAACTCTGGCACACTGCTGCTGGTAACATAATTGTTTCGGTCACTTGGAAAATAGTATGCAGGTTCCTCAAGGAATCAAAAATAAAGCTACCATAAATGATCCAACAATGTCATTTCTGAGTATATATCCAAAAGAAATGAAATCAGGATCTTTAAGAGGTATCTGCACTCCTATTTTCAATGTAGCATTATTCACAATAACCAAGATATAGAAACAACTGAAGTATCAGTCAACAGATGAATGGATGAAGAAGATGTGGTATATACATACAGAGGACTATTAGTCAGCCATGAGGAAGAAGGAAATTCTGCCACGTACAGTAACATGGGTGGATCTTGACAGCATTATACTAAGTGAAATAAATCAGATAGACAAAGAAAAATGCTAACAGTATCACTTACATGTAAAATCTAAAAATACTGGGGGAGGAGCAAGTTGGCAGAGGAGTAGGAGACCTACATATCATTGGATCCCAGGAGTTCAGCTGGATGGTTATCAAACCAGTTGGAACACCTACAGATGCAACAGGAGATCGAAGAGAGGAAGAGCGGCAATTCTAGAAACAGAAAAGTGACCACTTTCTGGAAGGTACGACATGAGGAGAAATGAATCGGAGGCGACATGTGGGAGGGCAGACCCTGGGGGGAGAGACCAGCTCCCAGCCAGCTGTAGAGCAGCCCAGCACAAAATTGGAACTTTTAGAAGTCTGCTCCACTGATGGACATTGCCCCAGAGGCTAAGCAGGGGGTGTGTGTGGGGGAGTGGGACATGTGAGCGGGTGGGGGGAGCCCTTTCTGGGACAGTGTGGTCTCAGGACCCATGGGGTCACAGAAGGGCCCAGGATGCCTGAGCATGGCAGAGCTCCCAGATATCACAGCAGGAAGGCTGGCTGCAGGGATGGAGCCGAGGCGTGGGCTCTCAGCTCGGGGTTACCTTAAACCATGATCTGAGGCACAGTCGGGCCACTGCTCTTTAGGCAGGGACCCCACAGGTGGCAGATCCGGGGAGACCCCCTCCTCCCTCCACCAGGAGGAGCGGCCCAGGAGCACGCTGCAAGAATCTGCTGGGTTTGGAGACTCCAAACAAGGCCGAGCGCCAGAGCTAGAAACACTCGGTCACAGGCCGGGTGAGCATGGAGTGCGGCTGCAGCCCAGGGAGACAGGTGTGACTGAAGGCTTTTCTGTGGGGCTCACTGAGGGCCGGAGACTGGGAGGCCGCCGTCTTCATTCCCTGCCTCCAAAGCTGCATGAAAGCCTTCAAGGATCAAAAGCTCCTGAGAGGGAACCTGAGCACATTGCTTAGCTTGGCCCCTGGCAAGGGCGGGGCAGTTCTGCCTTGAGCAAAGACATCTGAGAATCACTGTGACAGGCCCCTCCCCCAGGATCAGGGAAAACAGCCAAGACCAGGTTTATGGATCGATAAGAACCGCAGAAATTCAGAGCTAGGGCAATGCATCATGTAGAATTCATGGATTTTTCTCATAATTCTTTAGTCTTTCAAAGTTAATTTTTTTTAATTTTATTTTTTTCTTATTCTTTTTTAAATCTTTTTTCTCTTTCCTATTTAATGTTTTTAAAAACTATTTTATCAATACCCTTTTTTAAAAAAAATCTTTTTCAATTTTCATTGTTTCAGTCGTATTCTATCCCTTCATTGTATTTAAGCATTTGTTTGTTTGTTTGTTTGCTTTGTGTGTGTGTGTGTATATATATATGTTTTCCTTTCTTTAAAACTTTGGGATACAGTTTCTTCTAATAGATAAAAATACACCTTAAATCTGCCTTGTTCTAGTCTCCAGCCTCATCACATTCTTTCCTCTTTTTTCCAACCAATTTCTTATATTACCAATTCCTTTTCTAGAATCTTTTTTTAATTTTCATGTTTACAGTCCATCCCTTCATTGTATGTATATACTCTTATTTATGTACATAAGTTAAGTTTTTCTTTCTTTAAAATTTTGGGAGGCAGTTTCTTCTAACAGACCAAAATATACCCCAAATCAAGTGTGTGGGTCTGTTCTATTCACCAGCTGAATCATATATATAGAAAGAGACAAATAGATATTGATAGAGATATAGGTTTATTTTTTTCCTTTCTTCTCCCCCTCATGTCGGGTCTCTTCTGATTGGTTAGTGTATATTTTTCAGGGGGTGATTGCTACCCTTTTAGTATTTTGTTCTCTTATTCATCTGTTCTTATCTGGATAAAATGACAAGGTGGAAAAAACTCACCTTATAAAAAAGAACAAGAGGCAGTACCGACAGCTAGGGACCTAATCAATAGGGACATTAGTAATATGTCAGAACTAAGAGTTCAGAATGATTATCAAGGTGCTAGCTGGGCTCAAAAAAAGCATGGAAGATATTAGAGAATCCCTTTCTGGAGAAATAAAAGAATTAAAATCTAACCAAGCTGAAATCAAAAAAGCTATTAATGAGGTGCAATTAAAAAAATGGAGGCCCTTACTGCTAGGATAAATGAGGCAGAAGAGAGAATTAGTGATCTAGAAGACCAAATGATGGAAAATAAAAAAGCTGAGAAAAAGAGAGACAAACAACTACTGGACCATGAAGGGAGAATAATTGGGATCCCAGAAGAAGAAAAAAGAGAAAGAGGAGCAGAAGGTATAATAGAGCAAATTATAGCAGAGAATTTCCTTAACTTGGGGATGAAAACAGGCATCAAAATCCAGGAGGCACAGAGAATCCCCCTCAAAATCAATAAAAATAGTTCCACACCCCATCATCTAATAGTAAAACTTACAAGTCTCAGTGACAAAGAGAAAATCCTGAAAGCAGCTTGGGACAAGAGGTCTGTAACCTACAATGGCAGAAATATTAGATTGGCAGTAGACATATCCAAAGAGACCTGGCAGCCCACAAAGAACTGGCATGATAAATTCAGAGGATTAAATGAGAAAAATGAGCAGCCAAGAACACTATAACCACCTAGACTGTTCCTGAAAATAGGAGAGATAAAATGCTTCCAGAACAAAAAAACTAAAAAAAAATTGCAAACACAAAACCAGCCCTACAGGAAATATTGAAAGGGGTCCTCTAAGCAAAGAGAGAGCCTAAAAGTAACAGACCAGAAAGGAACAGAGACAATATACAGTAAAAGTCAACTTACAGGCAATACACTGGCACTAAATTCATATATTTCAATAGTTACCTTGAATGTAAATGGCCTAAATGCCCCAATAAAAAGACCCAGAGTATCAGCATGGATAAAAAAAAACAAGACCCATTGATATGCTGTCTGCACGAGACTCATTTTAGACCCAAGACACCTCCAGATTTAAAATGAGGGGGTGGATAATTTACCATGCAAATAGACATCAAAAGAAAGGTGGGGTGGCAACAGTAATATCAGATTAGATTTTAAGCCAAAGACTACAATAACAGATGAGGAAGGACACTATATCATACTTAAAGGGTCTGTCCAACAAGAAGATCTAACTATTTTAAATATCTATGTCCCTAACATGGCAGTAGCCAATTATATAAATCAATAACAATCAAAGAAACACATTGACAATAATAATAGTTGGGGACTTTAAAACCTCCCTCACTGAAAAGGACAGATCATCTAAGCAAAAGATCAGCAAGGATATAAAGGCTTTAAATGACACATTGGATCAGATGGATGTCACAGATATATTCAGAACATTCCATCCTAAAGCAACAGAATACACATTCTTCTTTAGTCCACATGGAACATTCTCCAGAATAGATCATATCCTGGGTCACAAATCAGGTCTCAATTGGTACCAAAAGACTGGGATCATTCTCTGCGTATTTTTAGACAACAATGTTTTGAAACTAGAACTTAACCACAAGAGCAAAGTTGGAAAAAACTCAAGTACATGAAGGCTAAAAGTATCCTACTAAACAATGAATGGGTCAACCAGGAAATTAAAGATAAATTTAAAAATTCATGGAAACAAATGAAAATGAAAACACAACTGTTAAAAATCTTTGGGACACAGCAAAGGTGGTCTTGAGAGGAGAGTACATAGCAATACAAGCCTTTCTCAAGAAACAAGAAAGGTCTCAAATACACAACCTAACCCTATACCTCAAGGAGCTGGAGAAAGAGCAGCAAAGGAAGCCTAAACCCAGAAGGAGAAGAAATATAATAAAGATCAGTGTAGAAATCAACGAAACAGACACCAAAAGAACAGTAGAACAAATCAATGAAATAGGAGCCAGTTCTTTGAAAGAACTAACAAGATTGACAAACCCTTGCCAGACTTATCAAAAAGAAAAGAGAAAGGACCCAAATTAATAAAATAATGCAAGAGGAGAGATTACAACCAACACCAAAGAAATACAAACAATTGTAAGAACATATTATGGGCAACTATACACCAGCAAAATGGACAACCTGGAAGAAATGGATGCATCCCTAGAGACATATAAACTACCAAAACTGAACCAGGAATAAATAGAGAACCTGAATAGACCCATGTCTAGTAAAGAGATTGAGGCAGTCATCAAAAATTTCCCCAAAACAAGAGCCCAGCGCTAGATGACTTCCCAGAGGAATTCCATTTAAAGAAGAATTAATACCTATTCTCAAACTGTTCCAAAAATAGAAAAGGAAGAAAAACTTCCAAACTCATTTTATGAGGCCAGCATTACTTGATCCCAAAACCAGATGAAGACCCCACCAAAAAGGAGAATTACAGACCAATATCCTTAATGAACATGGATGCAAAAATTCTCACCAAAATACTAGCCAATAGGATCCAAGAGTACATTAAAAGGATTATCTACCACGACCAAGTGGGATTCATTCCTGGGCTGCAAGGTTGGTTCAACATCTGCACTCAATCAACGTGATACAGTATATTAATAAAAGAAGAACAAGAACCATATGATCCTCTCAATAGATGGTGAAAAAGCATTTGACCAAGTACAGCATCCTTTCTTGATCAAAACTCTTCACAGTGTACAGACAGAGGGTACATACCTCGCTATCATAAAAGCCAACTATGAAAAACCCACAGCGAATATAATACTCAATGGGGAAAAACTGAGCTTTTCCCCATTGTGAGGAAAATAGCAGGGCTATCCACTATTACAACTGCTATTCAACATAGTACCAGAAGTCCTAGCCTCAGCAGACAAAAAAAAGAAATAAAAGGTATCTGAATTGGCAAAAAAAGGAGTCAAACTCTCACTCTTTGGAGATGCTATGATACTTTACATGGAAAACCCAAAAGACTCCACTCCAATACTGTTATAACTCAGAGGAATTCAGTAAAGTGTCAGGATATAAAATCAATGCACAGTAGCATTTCTATGCACCAACAGCAAGACATAAGAAAGAGAAATTAAGGAGTCAATTCCATTTACAACTGCACCCAAAATCATAAGACTCTTATGAATAAAACTAACCAAAGAGGCAAAGAATCTGTACTCAGAAAACTATAAAGTACTCATAAAAGAAATTGAGAAAGTCACAAAAAAATGGAGAAACATTCCATGCTCATGGATTGGAAGAACTAATATTGTGAAAATGCCTATGCTACCTAGAGCAATCTACACATTTAATGCAATCTCTATCAAAATACCATCAATGTTTTTCAAAGAAATGGAACAAATAATCCTAAAATTTATATGGAACCAGAAAAGATCCTGAATAGCCAGAGGAATGTTGAAAAAGGAAACCAAATTTGGTGGCATCACAATTCCAGACTTCAGGTCTATTACAAAGCTGTAGTCATCAAGACAGTATGGTAATAGCACAAAAACAGACACATAGATCAATGGAACAGAGTAAAGAGCCCCAAAATGGACCCTCAACTCTATGGTCAACTCATCTTCGACAAAGCAGGAAAGAATGTCCAATGGAAAAAAGACAGTCTTTTCAACAAAGGGTGTTGAGAAAATTGGACAGTCACATGAAGAATGAAAGTAGACTATTTCCTTACATGACACAAAAAACAGACTCAAAATGGATGAAAGACTCAATGTGAGACAGGAATCCATGAAAATCCTTGAGGAGAACACAGGTAACAACCTCGTCAACCTCAGCTACAGGAACTTCTTCCTAGAAACATCATCAAAGCAAGGGAAGAAAGGAAAAAAATGAACTATTGGGACTTCATTAAAATCAAAAGCTTTTGCACAGCAAAAGAAACAGTCAACAAAACCAAAAGACAACTGAAAGAATGGGAGAAGATATTTGCAAATGATTTATCAGATAAAGGGCTAGTATCCAAAATCTATAAAGAAAAAAAAAAAACAAAAAAAAACAAAACAAAATCTATAAAGAACTCTTCAAACTCAACACCCAAAGAATAATCTAATCAAGAAATGGGCAGAAGACATGAACAGACATTTCTCCAAAGAAGACATCCAAATGGCCAAGAGACACATGAAAAAGTGCTCACCATCCCTCAGCATCAGGGAAATACAAATAAAAACCACAGTGAGATACCATCTTACACCAGTCAGAA
>PITA01012636.1:0-62666 GCA_004023965.1 Spilogale gracilis
GCAGATTGATTTGTTCCTTGTGTCTGTCGCTGTGCTCAGTGTGCTGGGGGTGAGGGGCACCCAGATTTCACACCTTGTAATGGCCCTGCCAGGGGTGGGTGTTAGCACAATTGGGACCTGACACCTCAATAAATCTGGGGCATTCTGCTGTGGAGATCAAAGTTCAGAATTGCTTAAATTGGTGTTGGAGCAGGTGGGAAACAGGAGCCCGGAGCCATGAATTGGATAGATAACAATTGCGTTCAAGGCCTGAACGTCAGCTTTTCACAAATGATAAGACATCAATTTAAGTGGTTTGGGGCTCCTAGCTACCTAGCCTCCTTAGGATGAGTGGCTTGGGGAAGTGTGATTCGTGGTCTTATGTTCTTCAAGAGGAAGGCTGGGGGAACCAACCCCGCTTGTATCTCTGGGGTCAGACAGTTGTGTTTGTGGGGGGTTGGCATCACTGGGTTCGTGGGAGTGTGGATGACCATTTCACCTCCTACCTGGATGTGTTGGTAACCCCTCAAGCTCCATTTCCAGCCAAGACCTCTCTCCTGAGCTCTAGACTCATTAGCATGTGTATGTCACAGGGTCAGTCCTTGCCCACAGAGGTGAAGCTGGATTTTAACACAGGCCATGTCATTCTCAAAGGCTTCAAATGAGGTGGGGATGCGTTCTGGTTTCTGCTGGCAGTTCAAGTGCAGAGGAGAGGAGGTGTGAGCTCTACAAAGGAATGGATATCTTTTTATTTTTTTTAAGGATTTCTTCTTTATTGAAGTTCACTTTTACCCATTTAAACAGTATAATGCTGTGGTTTTTAGTATATTCACAGTTGTGCAACCATTGACACAATTCTAGAACATTTTTTTTTACCCCAAAACAGACCTTGTCCCCATTAGCAGTCACCCACCCTCCCTCCCTCCCTCTTCCCTTAATCCCCCAGGAGCCACTAATCTATATGCTATCTCCAGATTTGCCTATTTGGACATTCCATATAAATGGAATCATACAATCAATTTGTGGTCTTTTGCAATTGGCTTTTTCTCTTGGGGTAGTATTTTCTTCCTTTTTTTTTTTCTTTTTTAAAGGATTTTATTTATTTGTCAGAGAGAGAAAGAGAGAGAGTGCACATGCGCCTGTGCACAAGCAGGAGGAGGGACAGGCAGAGGGAGAGCAGACTCTGCTGAGCAGGGAGCTGGATGCGGGGCTCGATCCTAGGACCCTGGGATCATGACCCCAGCCAAAGGCTGATGTTTAATCTACAGAGCCACCCAGGTGCCCCCTTAGGGTAGTATTTTCAAGGTTCATCCATACCATATCATATATCAATACTTTGTTCCTTTCCATGGCTGGAAACTGGTCTGTCGGATGGATAGTACCACATTTTGTTTATCCATTCATCCATTGATGGATATTTTGACTGTTTGCACTTTTTGCTGTAATGAAGACTGTAGCTATCAATTTTCATGCACAAGTTTTTGTGTGGACATATGTTTTCATTTCTCTCAAGTACAAGAGAATATATTTAGCATTTTAAAGAACTGACAGGCTGTTTTCCAAAGGGGCTGCGCCATTTTATATTCCCACCATCAGGCAAGGAGGGAGCCAGTGCCTCACATCCTCACCAACACTCGTTACTGTCTTTCTTTTTCGATGGTCACCATTGCCATGTGTGAAGTGTTGCTCACCGTGGTTCCCATTTGCATTTCCCTGAAAGGTCATGAGGTTGATCATCTTTTCATGTGCTTTCTGGACATTTGGAGTCTTGGGGGCTTAGGTTTGCGGGTTCATAGAGTTCAGTGCACATCTCCCCAGTCCTAAGCACAAAGAGGACTCTGGCTGTTCACCCTGAAAGGTACATGCCAAGAAAGTCTCATCCTCCCAGTTACTTTTTTTTAATGTTGGCAGGGAGTACCAGAGACTTGCCGCATCCTGTATGAGGTGCAGTTCATCTTGCAGGATGACTGTATTCCTGAAATATTTCCTGTTAAGCAAATAGTCATAATCCTGTTATACCACTGGCTGTCATTATTAAAAATTGGAAATTGATTGGAATAAAACTTTAGGCCCAAATTGCAAATGTGGGAAATTCCTGATGGTATGCTATTACATTTCAACTAATAATACTAAAAACAATGATAATACCATCAAGGCATCAGGGGCAAGCACTTCTGAGGCTCTCTGGGCTGGGCAACATAGTAGATGCATCAGATATATTAAGGTTTGATCTTCCTAACAACCCCATGAAATAGGTATGATTAGCAGCTTTGCCCCTTTATAAACAGGACAAGTGAAGGTCAGGGAGGCCAGGTGACGTGCCCAGGGTCAAGGATCATGCACGAGTTAGGGTAGCACTAGCTGCTATAATAGATAAGCCCCAAATTCTCAGAAGCTTAACATAATAAAAGTTGGTTTCTTGCTGATGGCAGAATCCCGTGCCATCATTCATTTTTTTTTTTTTTTTAAGTCATCACTACACTGAAGTCATCACTACACTGAGTGTGGGGCTTGAACTCCCGAGCCCAAGATCAGAAGGCGTGTGCTCTCGTAACTGAGCCAACCTGCCCCCCACCTCCAGCCCTCTTGACTGGATTGTCTTCCACACAGTCATTCAGGGACCCAGGTGCCTTTCATCCTACCGCTCTTTCTTCTTCCAGGTTCTTTTAGTCCTCACCAGTCACGGAGGCGAAAGAGAGCCAGATTTTGGTGGCGGCTGTGACCTGGCAAGCACTGGCTTGACGCATATCACTTCTGCTCACTTACCACTGGCCAGAGCTCACTTTTGTGGGCGCACATTAGTGCAAGAGAGGCAGAGCAACACTGTTGTCCACCCAGAGGGAAAGGAAACAAATTCTGGCAAATACATGCATCCTTTTGCCATTGCTAGCAAGCAGAAGATGTAGGATTTGAACCCGGGCAGTCTGGCACCAGAGACTTGCTCTTAACTGAAACATTCTGCCATCTTACCGTGAATGACAGCTTCAAGCCTGAGGCAGGTGTGGAGAGTTAAACCACTTTTTACTTCATGTTCTTTCTCCCTGGGTGCTGTGCTTGGGAATTCTATCAAACGCTATCAGAGTCATTGCCATTGTCTTTCAGTGCCACTCTCTGTGCTCTACATTTCACATGTTCTATTGAATCTTCATAATTATCCCCATGAGGTAGGGGATTACGATTATTCTCATTTTTCAGGTGAACGCCAAGGGCTTGGGTACGCTTCCCAGTAAGTGGCACCTCTGGTCTTCTCGTGCCTTCATACAAAACCACCGACCATGGCAGGGTTTGAAGGGGAGGTGAGAGAGGCTGAGAAAGCCCACGCCACCAGACCCCAGCTAGAACCTGGTTTGGATCATGGTCCAGAAAAATCAACTTCTGCAAGTGATTTGTGGGACAATCAGGAAAAAATAACCACTGACTAGAGATTTGATGACATAAAGGAGTCATTATTAACTTGTTAACTTGTGGGGTATGAGAATGGTGTCATGTTCATCTTAAAAAAAGAAGGAAGTCCTTATCTTTTCCAGGTGTAGGGGATGGCATGTTGCTTTTTTTTTTTTTTTTTAAGATTTTATTTATTTGACAGAGAGAAACAAAGTGAGAGAGGGAACACAAGCAGGGAGAGTAAAAGAGGGAGAAGCGGGCTCCCTGCTCGGCCTGCTTCGGCCCAGAAGCCCAATGTGGGGCTCGATCCCGGGTCTCCAGGATCATGACCTCAGCCGAAGGCAGTTGCCTAACCAACTGAGCCACCCAGGCGCCCCATGGAAGTTGCTTTGGGTAACACAGAGTAGGGGTTGAGGCGTAGCTAGACAACAAGGGGCCCAGATTGCTCATTGTTGCAGAACCATGATAGGTACATGGAGGTTGGTTGTACTAGTCTCTCACTTTGGAGGATATTTGAAACTTTCTGTAATAATTATAATAAAAAAGAAGACTTTAATGTATGGGCTTTCTGGAGCCCCCTGGTTTGTAAATGAAGTGATGGGGGTGAGTCAGAGCACAGAGCATGTCTGTTAAGAACACCTGTGCAGCAGGGATGCCTGGGTGGCTCAGTTGGTTAGGCGTCTGCCTTTGGCTCAGGTCATGGTCCTGGAGTCCCGAGATCGAGTCCTGTGTTGGGCTCCCTGCTCGGCGGGAAGCCTGCTTCTCCCTCTGACCGCTCCCCTTTCACACAGTCTCTCCCAGATAAATAAATATCTTTAAAGGGGGGGGGGAAGCCTGCAAGGTTTCTAAAGCAGGCTGTTTGGGGACCCTGTTTGGGTGCCCTTGGCCCAGAGAATCCTGAGATTCTCCCGGAGGTGGTGTTTAGTGCCTGAGGAGCTGGGCTCCTGAAGGCGAGCCTGGGGCCTCCACAAGGCAGAGGCATGGGCTCCCAGGGTGAGGGGGACCCAGGCAGAGTGTGGGCTGTGCCCTGGCCTGACAGTCTCCACACAGGCTAGCCATGCAGCCAGCGACATGTCTTGTTGAAAGGTACTGCACGGCCCCGGGCCCCAGCTGCACTTTAATTAAACAGTGAAAATCCATCAAAGACTCGGCCTTCTCAGTCGGCCAGTTCTCTGAGTCCCAGGTGAAGCCAGCTCTTGGCTGGCTGTGGGCCAGGAGGAAGGTGAGCTGTGGGCCCTCCCAAGTCCCTGCCTAAAATCAACAGCCAGGGCTCCGCAGTCCAGCTTCTGACCTGATGCAAATTAAGCTTGGCATTTGGAGATGGTATTAAATGTCCTAAATCAATATTCTAGAGGCAGGATCAGAACAATTAAAAACCCTGATTTCCTCCTCAGATCATTGGTGTATATATGAATAGAAATTGCCAGTTCACTTTTAAAACTCAG
This sequence comes from Spilogale gracilis, assembly GCA_004023965.1. Classification (NCBI taxonomy): domain Eukaryota; kingdom Metazoa; phylum Chordata; class Mammalia; order Carnivora; family Mephitidae; genus Spilogale; species Spilogale gracilis. The sequence goes on from PITA01012636.1 coordinate 4,809, forward strand.
CAGGTTGAGAAAGAGGGAGGTCGCCCTGGTGATGCTCCGAGCAGAATTTATTCCATCCTCGGCATCTTTTCCTGTTTTTACATGTATGTGACATTGTTGAGCACACAGGGACCTTTGGATGTGATGAAACATTAATCCCTGCAGGAATCCCGGGAGGTTCTGTCATCCCACTTTACAGATGAGCAGACAGAGGCTCGGGTGAAGTGACTTGTTCAAGGTCTCAGCTACTAAGCGGTAGGGCAAGGATTTGAGTTAATTTCTTCAAGCTCAAGTCCAGTGTTTTGCCCATTGTAACACAGCTGGCTTTTCTGCACAGTGTTGATTTTTCATTCACCAATAATAGTAATTACAGTGAATGAACCATAACAAGATTAACTGTTTAATAATTTAGTTTTTCTAGTCTTAAAAGATGTTGGCAGTTTTTCTGGTTTGTCCATTTGTTCAACTGACGCTTATTGAGGGGCAGCTTGGTAGGGAAATTTCTGGGCTCTGGAATGTACCAGACTGGCCCCACCACACGCTGGCTGTGTGACCTGAGACAACTTCATCATCCTCCCTGAGCCTGGGCTTCCTCATCTATAAAATGGGTTGGTACTCATACCATTCTCCTGCCCCACCATAGGGTTGTCATGGAGATGAAAGGAGTAGGTACTTGCAAAGTGTTGAAAGTAGGGCCTTGCTCTCGGTGGGTATTCTAGAAATCCGAGCCCCTGGCAGACACTGTCAAGGCCCTAGAGGAAGACCTAGGTCTTTGTGCTCATGGAACTCACCTCTTGTGTTTAGCTAGGTAGTATTGTTGCTCCTGTTTCTGTTGAACTAGCTAAACATGTTATAGTAGAAAATTAAAAGAGGCTAGAAATTTAAACTGGAAAGGAAGGGCTCCTTTCTGTTTTCCTCTAGTCAGGATTTAGATGGACTGGTGTAGCCTATAATAACAACAATAATAAAAATATATAATAATGCAATAATAGTGTGTCAGGAACGCTCTGTTGTGCAAGGAGACACACTTGTCTTCTTTCTGTACAACTGGCACGCCACTGTAAAGGGTGTTTGGCAGTTTATATTTTTCCTCTTACCTATTTATCCATCTTGCACACAGGCATACCTTGTCTTACTGCACTTCGCTTTATCACACGTCACGAATGTTGCACTTTTCTTGCAAATTGAAGGTTTGTGGTAACCCTGCATCAGGCAAGTCTCTTGGTGCCATTTTTCCAACAACACTTACTCACTTCTCTGTGTCTCTGTGTCACACTTTGGTTATCCTCGCAATATTTCAAACTTTATCACTATTTGCTACAGTGATCTGTGATCAGTAATTATGGCTCGCTGAAAACTCAGGTGATGGTTAGCATTTTATGGCAATAAATATTTTTAACTAAGGTATTATGTTTTTAAAGGCATAATGCTATTGTACATATAGTCATAGGTTATAATATAGTGTAAACATAATTTTTATGTGCACCGGGAAAACAAAAAATTCATTTTACTGACTCTGTTGTGATAACTGCTTTACTGTGGTGGTCTGGAACCAAACCAGCAATATCCTCAGGGTGTGCACGGGTCTCTCACATACGGATTTACTTCATTTTTAAAACAACTTTGTGCATTGCCTGGATGTGCCATCGTTAAACTTAACCATGTCTCTATCGACGCACATTTGAGATGTTTGTGGTGTTTTGTTGCCCAAGCAGGGCCGCATCGAGCGCGCTTGCAGACAAATAAAGGCATCCTGCCTCTGTTTGTCTGTGTGATAAATTCTTAGAGATGGAAATGCCGAGTCAAAAATTTGGTAGGCCTGGATTTTGTTGGATATTACCAAATGGCTCTCGAGAAAGGAAATGCTGGGGAAGAAAAATGCTACCCAGGCTTTAAAACTACTCTTTCTTGTGAAGAATTCAGGTTTTTTTTTTTATTTGTTTGGTTTTATTTTTAAGGATTTTATTTATTTGACAGAGAGAAACACAGCCGGAAAGGGAACACAAGCAGGGGGAGTGAGAGAGGGAGCAGCAGGCTTCCCGCGGAACAGGGAGCCGGATGCAGGCTTGATCCCGGGACCCCGGGATTATGACCTGAGCCAAAGGCAGACGCTTAACGCTTAACGACTGAACCACCCAGGTGCTCCAAGAATTCAGTTTTGAAAGGGAAGGTGGAAATGAAAAGTCAACCTGATCTTTCATTTTATCGGCAATGTTTTTCTTGGCCACACATTTTTAGGCATCAAATTCTCAGGCCCCTGACCTCGGTGTTTGACATTCTAGACAGAATGTTCTAGATTTCAAGGCAAAATCCTGTGTGTGCTTAACTGTTTTTCCGCACCCGGGCCCCCTGCCCCCCACTCTCTGAGGGAAAGATCTCTGTTCTCTCTCTAACTTCAGGGTACGTTGGCCTCACACTTTTCTGGAATGGCCTTTCTTTGCTGCAGAGGTCGAGATTTCTCATTGGCAGAGAAAGTCCCACAAGAGAATCTCCAAGTAGATGTGAAGCCAGGGTCTTCCTAAGCGTCCACCACTCTGGCCCAGGGCTCTTGGCCTCCTTGACTTCCTCCAGGCCCAGAAACAGCTGGGGGCCGCCAGTGTCCTTCCTTCTGCTTCCAACAGATTGATTTCCTTTTAGGGATGACTGCTGCTCCAACCCCCAGCCAACCAGGAGCAGAAAACCCAATGACGAAGATAATAAATTGTGCCCAGGGCCGCCAGGGACGAGGAGGGGAGCAGAATGACTCATGAGCCCCTACATCCTCCTGCTACATTCCAAGAGCTGCCTTCCTTGGGGCTTAAATCACTCCCTGAGAGCAACAGCCCGCCCAGACCAGGGAGGGAGGCCAGCTGTTGTTTGTTGGCGGGGTGAGGGGGATGCAGTGAGGGCCCGGGCTGGAAGCAAGTCCTGGGTTTTTTTCTCTGCACCAGAACTTTTGAACGGGCTGGTGACCCTGGCTCCCCCCGGAAGCAGGCACAGGGCACGCCTGCTCTCAAGGGGCTCGTGGTCTAGCCTCTAGGGACCCCCTGTCCTCCTATAGCTAGCCCAGTGCCCTGGAGGGACAGAGACCTCATGGTGTGGTGACCCTGGACAAGTCACTTCATTTCTCTGAACCTCTGTTTCTCCCCGACAAAATGGCAAAGAATTTAGTACCGGTCTTTAGGGTTGTTCATAATTAAGGAGGCAATTCCTGTCCAGTCCTTAGCACGGCAGCCAGCACACCTAAACAGAAAAATACTGGAAAATAAATATGCTAACATGTAAACAGCGTGTGCCTAAGTCAGTGCTGCTCAGAGTATGATTCACACCCCCGTGAGTCGTGACCGCGTATCACTTCACACGACAAGACTGTAATTGAAAAACTTGCAATCAGAACTCCTGCTATACTCTTCTTGACAATTTTGCAACTAAGAAATTAGGAAACGTGGTCCAGCTGGGCTCTCACCCCTGCCCGTGATCTGTAATAATAATGATGGTGAACTTTTATGTAGCGCTTACTATGTTGTAGGACTTTATGTAGGTTGATGCATTTAATCCTTCCAACCCCTCGGAGTAGATTCTATTATTATCGCCCATCTAATGCACAAAGATACTGAGGCACAGAGACATTGAACAGCTGACCCCTGGTTAGTAAATAACGGAGCTGGGATTCAGACCCGGGTTGTCAGCTCTAAAAACTACTATCTTTTTTTTTTTTTTTTTTTAAAGATTTTATTTATTTATTTGACAGAAACACAGTGAGAGAGGGAAAAGCAGGCTTCGCACCGAGCAGGGAGCCCGATGTGGGGCTCGATCCCGGGTCTCCGGGATCATGACCTGAGCCAAAGGCAGTCGCTCAACTAACTGAGCCACCTAGGCACCCCTAAAAACTACTATCTTAACCACTGTATCATTCTGCTTCTTGGTATATGTTTGAATGTTTCTATAAGACCATTTTCTGAAGATATAGCCGTTAAGTGACATTTGTTTTCTGCTTTTTGCTTGCATTAAAAAAAATGTTCGTTTTCCTTAGTGTTATTTTAAATACCAGAAAATAAATTAGAGGAAGGTCAAGGTATTTGTTTACAGTACTGTCACGTGACCAGTGATCTAGCTAAAGGCAGGTTCTTTTTTTATCTTCCGTACTTTATGGCTTGTGGTGTCCTCTTGTGTGTGCCTGCCGTGCGGCTCGTGTATCCCGTAACTCTCCGTGCGACAGCCCTCCAGCTGGTCTCCACCCTGCTGACTACACGGTTCCTTGGGACTTGCATTTGGAAGTCACAGCCATAACAAATCGCTAAAAGTTTTTCAATTACAGTCTTGTCGTGTGAAGTGACACACGGTCATGGACTCACGCGGGTGTGAATCATACTCTGAGCAGCACTGACTTAGGCACACGCTGTTTACATGCTAGCATATTTATTTTCCAGTATTTTTCTGTTTTTTTCTTTATTTTTAGTCTGTATACACATTTCTTTTGCTCTCTATACTTCCCATTACAATGTTACTATAAATTGTTCTTGAGTATAACATTTTTTTTACGATTTTATTTGTCTCAGAGAGTGAGCGAGCACAAGTAGGAGAAGGGAGAGGCAGAGGGAGAAGCAGACTCCCCGCAGAGCAGGGAGCCCCATGTGGGACTTGATGCCAGGACGGTGGGATCATGACCTGAGCCGAAGGCAGACACTTACCCAACTCAGCCTCCCAGGCATCCCAATTCGAGTATAATCTTTCATGACAGTAATGATCATCCACCTGGAAGATGTACCATAGATTACTAACCTGGTCCCCCTTTCACGGAGTTTGGTATGTTTCCAGTTAATTGCCATGATAAAAATATGATGGTAAATAGTTTTAGTATACTTACTTTTTCACGTTTAACGTTATTTCCGTAAGTTAGATTTCCTAGGATGGAATGACTGGGTCAAACAATAAAAGCCTTTTAAATTTCTTGTTAGATACTACCAAATTACTTTTTAAAAAAGATGTTATTTATTTATAAAAGAAAGAGAGAGAGCAGGGGAGGGGAGAGGAGAGAATCTCCAGCAGACTTTACGCTGAGCACAGAGCCCAAGGAAGGGCTCGATTCCACAACCCTGAGATCATGACCTGAGCCAAAGTCAAGAGTCAGATGCCCAACCGACTGAGCCACCCAAGTGCCTCCCAAATTACTTTTTTTTTTTTTTTTTTAAGATTTTATTATTTTTTTGACAGAGAGAAACACAGCCAGAGAGGGAACACAAGCAGGGGGAGTGAGAGGGAGAAGCAGGCTTCCCGCCGAGCAGGGAGCCCGATGTGGGACTCGATCCCGGGTCTCCAGGATCATGACCTGAGCCGAAGGCAGTTGCTCAACCAACTGAGCCACCCAGGCGCCCCACAAATTACTTTTTTTAAAAAAGATTTTATTTATTTATTTGACAGAGAGAGACAGTGAGAGAGGGAACACAAACAGAGGGAGTAGGGGAGTGGGAGAGGGAGAAGCAGGCTTCTGGCTAATCAGTGAGCCTGATATGGGGCTCCATCCCAGGACCCTGGGATCATGACCCGAGCCAAAGAGTCAGACACCCAACCGACCGAGCCACCCAGGCGTCCCCCCAAATTACTTTCTAAAAGGGGTGTGCTCATACACGCTTCTCACAGGAGTCTGCAAGCATGCCTGTTAACTACATGCTTTTCTGCATTCATTATTATTGTGGAATTAGGGGTACAGTCTTAAATGTTTTGAGTCTCTTTGATTACTGATGAGGTTGAACATTTTCCACGCTTGTAGCCATATATATTTACTCTTTGACTTTATGCTCGGTTGAGACTAAAATGTTATGACTTAGCACGGATTTCACACTGCTTTAGATTGGAAGCCGAGTAAACCCATATATAAAGTCTGTACCTATTGATGTATGGTAGCTCCATTATTGAGGTCCTTCCCCTTTCCTCTGCTGGCAGAATTGGGGGATGCCTTTATAAGGTCTTCATGGTGGTCCTCACCTTTAGAAAAACCCATCTGAATTCCTTCCTGATACCATGTACCAATACTGTAGCAAGTATATGGTCTGAACCCGAGCCCCAAGTTCATATGTTGAAATCCTAACCCCCAAGTGATGATGTTAGTCTCTGGAGCCTTTAGGAGATCATTTGGGGGAGATTAGTACCTTTATAAAAGTGGCTCCAGAGAGAGCCCTTGGCCCTTCCATCATGGGAGGACAGAGCAAAGGGGTACTGCTGAACCGGGAAGCAGGTTCTCACCAGACACACCCATGCTGGTGCCTCGATCTTGCACTTCCCAGTCTTCAAAACCAAGAGTTGCATTTCTGTAGTTTTGAAGCTGCCCAGGCTATGGTGTATTGTAACAGTGCACGTGGGCTAACACGGGGACTTTTCTTGAATATCGCCAATATGTGCTCAGCTATGTTTTCTCTATTTTCTTTTTTCTTTCTGTCTTCCTCCTTTTTTTTTTTTTTTGAATCTATTTAGGAAGTATTGCATGCTAGCTTGAATGAATCAGTTTTTGCAACTACTGATCCATTGGAATTTCTGATGTACTTTTGTTGTAATTATGGGAAAAGTAGGAAGACCTTTTGAAATCTGGATGATTTGGGGAAATTTTAGATGCCTGAACCTAAATATTTAACCATGTTTCTGTGTATATTATCAGTGTGGGCCAAGTGAGGCCTGAGGAATGATGAGTGCAGTTTGGGGTGGAGTCTGGCACTAAATGTTCACCAAAGGGACTGGTTTGCTTTTTAATAACATTAGGAGATACTTATCAATAAGGCAGGGATATCTCCACATGTCCCGAAGCGTGCCCTTTCAAAGTGTATGCCGATGGTGGGGTGTAGTGGTCATGGTAGGACCAGGTGTCCCCTGCAGCCAGTTTTCCCCTTGACAGGCCTTGGGCCCTTCCCTGGCTCAGTAGAATTTTTTTTTTTTTTTAAGATTTTATTTATTTATTTAACAGAGAGAGAGAGATCACAAGCAGGCAGAGAGGCAGGCAGGGAGAGAGGAGGAAGCAGGCTCCCCGCCGAGCAGAGAGCCCAATGCGGGCCTCAATCCCAGGACCCTGAGATCATGACCCAAGCTGAAGGCAGAGGTTTCAACCCACTGAGCCACCCAGGCGCCTGCTCAGTAGAATTTTTAAATAATGTGAAAGACCATAATTGGAACCTACAGTGACCTTAGAGGCAAATAATTAAACTAGTTAAAATATGTGGTTATTAATGGAATGTAGAAACAAAGTGTATCTAATTTTATATGTAGGAAAGCTATTAATAAGTGTCCACACAAAAGCAAACTATGTTCAAATTTTGTTCAGGAAACTATGTTTACTATGTTTGGAAAAGCTAGGTTCAAAGAACTTAATTTCCTCCTATTAAAGCTTAATGCACTCTGATTTTCCAAAGCAGCAGCAAAGTAAGATAGAGTCTTTAGTTTTTCCAAATTTCTTTTGCCCGTGGGATCCTATTTTTCAAGGAGCTCATAGTAACCCCTTGCAAAATAGTTTTTTTGCAGCACACAACAGAGCGTGGAAAATGGTAGAGCCAGTCCAGCTTCTGAAGCATGAATGTTCCCATTGGTCATGAATCTTGGTAATGCACATGTATGCGTAAGAAGGAACTCACTTGCCTCCTGGGTCTGGCCTTCTGTCTGAAAGCTTAATACCTTTCTGATCTCGTGACTCAGTGGCAGAGTCTCCATTCCGGACCCCAACGCAGTCCCAGGGACCCGAACACATTTTTCTGTTGCTTATGGTAAACTTTCTGTGATGTACTTGGCACAGCTGAGAAGGTACTTCTCGATCCCTCTTTATAACCCGTGGTTAGCTGTGCCCATTAAATCATCCCCTCCTCTGCTATTTCTGTTAATCATAATGGAGGGAGGAGGGGCGGATGGAATCCTCTGGCCTTTCCAACTTTGTCATGAGCAGCCAGAGGCCTTGGTTGAGGTCACCAGGATGTGGAGCAGGTGCCCCGATTAGTGCTCTAGTGGGTGGTGGGATACGACAGGACACTGATTCCTGGAGGCTTCCACATGCTGAGGATAGGCGCACCCTCCCCTTCTAGTGGCCAGCCAGTGCTCTGAGCATTTCAGCTGTGCCGGAGGGATTCTGATGTGGTAGGACCCAGAGAGTATCCGCCAAATACTTGAGGTACGTTGTCAGCATTTATGCAGCAGGGATGCAGAGAAACTGTAATTTATATAAATAAAGCTAGTAGGCCTGTTTCTTTGTATTTATTGTAGGGGATTACATGTGTTTATTTCATGTAAGTTTCTGAACTAAGCGAGATCTTGGAAAAATACAGTAAAGGAGTTAAAATTTAGTTAAACACATTATTTATTCCCACAAAATGGCTCCAATGTGTAGCGTTAGTGTGGTAGCAAAGTTTCAGCTGACCTGGACCTGCTGACCTCAGGCGGCTGTCATCCGGCGGGTTCTGGGGTTGATGGCCCTCTGTGGCCTGTCGTTACCCCTTGCCGCTTGCATATGTGGTCACCCGGCATAGCTCTCAGAGTGCAGTCTGCCTTTTATCCCCTCCCACCAAGTGCACGCTCTTCTTTGACACAAGTGGGACCAGTTTCTATTTTACCAGCTATGGAAGAAGCAGAATGTGGAAACCTGACTTAACTGATACCATGTTTCCAATTTATCCCAGGGAATTGTAGCATTTCTTATAAACGTGCATCCCAGGTGGCTGCCCAACTAGCTCACGATTTAATATGGCTTTTTTTTTTTTTTTTTTTTTTTTTTTTTTTTTTTTTTTTTTTTTTTTTTTTTTTAGTGGGAAAATGCTTAGGAGATTTGCCAGGATCCCAGTTATGGCCTCTGCTCAGTGTGTTTATTCATTTGTTCAGCAAACACTGGGTATTATTCCAGCCTGGATTACCACTGGGGCTTATGGTTGTAGGTTATAGGAGGTTGCTTGCTCTGGGGCACCGGTGCTTGGGGGTGCTGGGCTCATAATTTGGGTAGATCAGCCCATTTGCTGCAGAGATGCTGGTACAGCAGGGCCCAGTTCTCTGGACATGCCAAGGAGGGCATCAGGGTCCAGTCCCAAGGCGTTCAGGACATGCTCCGTCTCTGCTCCTAGGGCAGACCTAGGAGGAGAGAAGAGAAAGCCCTTGGTGCTGGAAGTCAATCCAAGAACTCGAAGCTTCTGGCAGGGAGAATTGCTCTTGGATCCTAGGTTTTCTGCTGTGGGCCATCCCTTCACGAGCACGGGGACAGCAGCTGGCCAGGGCCTTATGCCTATAATTAAGTGGGGACTGGAGAAGCTGCCGAGAGTGGAAAGAGAATGCTGCACTTGGCCCCATTTGGAGCCATGTGGGTGGCCTCGCTTGCTTTCAGCTGTAGGGCTTGAGTCATCAAGTGCTTTGGACATGTGGCAGGCCCACAGCCGCTTTGGTCCTGGCATCTGACCCTGCCATCCTCATCTTCTCTGGAGCTTAACGATTCCATTGTCTGAAGCCACTGAGGAAGGCTGTGGAAGGCCAGGGAGAAGACCCCATGATGTAACTGACATGGTGCCCCCATAGTCCATGTGGGAGAGTCATGTGAATCACTCACCTGTGCCTCGTTTTCTGGTTTACAAGGGGGACACTTAGGGTTATAGGTTACACCAGTGGGCACCTGTGTACCAAGCACTCAGCCCCTCTTAGCCTCAGTCTCCTCATTTATAAAACAGGGATGATAAAGTTTACTCCCTTGTGCATTTAATAGATTTTCCCTTCAAGAGAATAAAGAAGGGGCAGGAAGCAGAATGGGACACACAAGAAAGTGGGGCTGGGACAGGCCTGGAGGAAAAGCCGAGAATAAAGTGTGTGACTTGAGTGGCAAGTGAGAGAATCACTGAAAATTGTGCGGTGTCCCTGGCAGAATCATAGGCTCATTGTATTTTCCCTAATTATATAAGAAACACATGCTTAGGGCGCCTGGATGGCACAGTGGGTTAAAGCCTCTGCCTTCAGCTCAGGTCATGATCTCAGGGTCCTAGGATCGAGGCCCACATCGGGCTCTCTGCTTGGCAGGGAGCCTGCTTCCTCCTCTCTCTCTGCCTGCCTCTCTGCCTACCTGTGATCTATCTCTCTGTCAAATAAATAAATAAAATCTTAAAAAACAAAAAAAAGAAACATGTGCTTAGAATAAAAAATGTAGGAAAAAATATTAAGCATAGAGACACATTAAAATAAACCCTAGTCTTTTTCACTGTTAATGTTTGTATGTTTTCTTTACTTGCATTGTTCATGTACCTACTATTTTAATAAAATTAGAATTATGCTGTAGATTCAGTTATGGGACCCACGCTCTTTCAATGTAATTTGTACATATATATGTCTTTAGCTTTAGTTTTACAAAACTGGAATCATACTGTTTATCAGTGAGGGGTCTCCAGAGAAACAGAACAAATAGATATGAATTTATGTATATGTATTTATACACATACACTTATGCTCATATATGTGCATATAGTTATTAAGATACAGATACACATGCACAAACACGTGTATAAAGAGATTTATTTTAGGGGTGCCTGGGTGGCTCAGTTGGTTAAGCTACTGCCTTCAGCTCAGGTCATGATCCCGGAGACCTGGGATCAAGTCCCACATCGGGCTCCCGCTTGGCGGGAAGCCTGCTTCTCACTCACTCACTCACCCTGCTTGTGTTCTCTCTCTCTCACTGTGTTTCTCTCTGTCAAATAAATAAATAAAATCTTAAAAAAAAATAAAGAGATTTATTTTAAGGGGTTGGTTCACAGAAGTGTAAAGGCAGGCATGCCTGCATCTAGGGACTGACGTGGGAGTTAAGGCTGCGGTCTTGAGGCCAAATTCCACTGTCTTTGGGAAACCTGTTTTTGCTTATAAGGCCTGCAGCTGGTTAGGTGAGGCCCACCCATATGCCAGAGGGTACTATCCTTTACTCAGAATCAGGCCGTTGTAGATATTGACCATATCTACAGAATACCTTCAGAGCAGGATCTGGTGTTTGGTTGCATAAGTGGGTACTATAAGCTAGCCCTGTTAACACATAAAACTGACCATCACACACCATATACCTCAATTGTATTTTTATTTTTTTCACTTTGCATGTCACGAATACTTTTCCATAGCATGAAACATTTTATAAGAAGTTGATACTGGTCCTTTCACCCAATGACTTTACCATGATCAATTTAGGAACTTCCCTGTTGTCAAACAGTTTGGTTTTATTCATGACAGACATCTTTGGGTGTCTTTCTTTCTTTCTTTCTTTCTTTCTTGATTTATTTACTTATTTGGGAGAGAGAGATTATGCAAGCAGTGGGGGAGGGAGAGGGAGAGAGAGAATCCCCAGCTCTGAATGGAGAGCCTGACATGGGGCTGCATCCCACAGTCCTGAGATCATGACCTGAGCTAAAACCAAGATTTGGACACTCAACTAGCCAAGTCACCCAGGCACCCCAGTGTATTTTCTTTGTATGTATCCCTTATTAGTTCCTGGAATATATCATTGATGGGGAATTAGTGGGTCAAAAGTTATGGAGATTTTAAGGCTTTTGATACACATTGCTAAGTTTTCTCGAGGATAGTGCTTTTCAAGTTGGAATCTCTGCACCAGCGTAGCTGGGTAGCTCCTGACAAAGGCAGATCCTTGGGCCTTTCCCTAGACCCACTGAGTCAGAATCTGGATTTTAAGTATATCCCCATGTGACTTATATGTACACCACAGTTTGAGAGGCACTGCCCAAGCAAATCTGTACCAGCTAGGGTCTGAATGTTGGTGTTCTCCAAAAATACATCTGTTGAACCCTGATTGTCTGTTGGATGTTATTAGTGGGTGGGAACTTAGGGAGGTGCTTATGCCATGAGGGTAGAGCCCTCATGAATGGGAGTAGTGCCTAATAAGGGGCTCCAGAAATATCCTTAGCCCCTTCCACCATGTGAGGACCCACAGGGAGAAGGGAAGAGCTACGAACCAGGAAGAAGGTCCTCACCAACAAACTTGATATTGCTGGTGCCATGATTTTGGACTTCCAGCCTCCAGAACTGTGACCTATAAATTTCTTTTGCTTATAAGCCACCCGGTCTTACCTATGTCGTTATAGCAGCCTCAATGGACTAAAATACACCAGAGGTATATACAGAGGCCTGTTTTATTTCACTCTCATCAAAACTAGGCATTGTGTTTTTCTCTTGGTTAATTTGCTGCCCCCACAAATGATATTCTGTTGTTCTTTTGATTTTTATAACAAATTGATTGACTAGGCAGACTACTAGAGGCATCCAATCAGGAAAAAGCTCTTTATTTTGCAAGCACAGCCTTAGAGTATGCTCTGTGACTGCTTGGGCGGATTGTAGGACTTGCCGGTCTCTTCCCGCTGTCAGGGCAGCCTCATTGAGGTCATTACGTAGGTTTGCGGGTCTAGTCCAGTCTGAAATCACAACTTCCGTTGCCCATCCAATTCCTTGCTTTGCCCCTGCTGTGTGCTCAGCTTGCCCCCTGACTCAGGCACGCACAGTGGGGCTCCGGGGAGTGGGCCTGGCGGGGCCTTTCACACCTGCTCCGCTGCTCCCTCCTGTTGCTCCCGTCCGTGGCAGGGCTATGAAGGCGCATGTCGGGAAGGGACAAAGTCCTCCAATATTGGTGCTATTATAATAATCTCCCGATTATTGCTGGCTTGCTGGCTCATTGCTGTTACCCCGTATTTGGTTCTTCAGAGGCCGCTGTAAGGAATTTTTGTAGAGTTCTTCAGTGTGGTTAGCTGGGTTGGGATTTCAGGCTCTGGAACCCATGATGCTGTGGCCGCCCCTGCCCTCTGCAGGGAAGTAACACACTCGGGGCTGCTGTCGCTGTCACCCACAGAGAAACCCGATGACATCTGGTTAGACCTCCCACAAATGACAGCAAAGAGAACTGGAAATTCTGATGTTTAAAATGTAGGCAACTGATGATTACACTATAAAGGATCGACTCCTTTGGAGGTTGGAACCATCTTGTGTCTTCTTTAAGGCTGATTCCTGAAGGCTCACTTCTGCATTGGCTGTCTTCAGGAAAAATGGTGAATCCGCTGTGCTCTACTGCAGGCCTTGCAGGTGGAATGGATGCCAGGAGAAGGCTGTAGAAATAGGGATTACTATTCTTTGGAGTTGCAGCTCTTGTCTCCTTGAAGGGATATGAAGGGGGTATTTTTTAAGGTTTCATTTAGAACATGCTTGGTGAATCAAAAATTCTTTCCAGCCCACTTTTCTTCTCTTTCTTCTTCTCCTCCTCCTCCTCCTCCTCCTCCTCCTCCTTCTCTCTCTCTCTCTCTCTCTCTCTCTCTATCTATCTCTCTCTCTCTCTCTCTCTCTATCTATCTATCTCTATCTCTATCTCTATCTCTATCTCTATCTCTATCTCTATCTCTCTTTTTTTGGATGGGGGAGCGGTGAGAGCAAGAGTGAGAGGGGGTGAGCAGAGCGGGCATAGAGGGAGAGGGAGAGAGAGAGAATCTTAGGCTCCATGCCCTTGTGGAGCCCAACACGGGGCTTGGTCTCAGGACCCTGAGATCACAACCTGAGCCAAAATCAAGAGCCGGGAGCTTAATGGACCGAGCCACCAGGTGCCCCTCCAGCCAGCTTCTCAAGCCACTTTCTGAAATCAGGAAACTATAACTACTCACTTCAGGGCTTGGGAGAGGAGATTGCTCTGTCTCCAGGTACAGGACACACCATTCCCCGGGTTTTTCCTTCCCTCTTGGATTCTTTCTTCCCCTCCCGGGTATTCCCAGTGCCCAAATGGTCCACCGCAGGACGTGCTCGCAGCCTGGAGTGTTGGCTTCCGCCTGCATTGTGCTCACTCAGGGCGTGCACCGCTTAGCCCCCTGAAGGCCCCTAGATGAGGGCAGTGCTTAATGCGCGGGAGGAGAGCCCCAGCAGAAGGCTCTGCGGTGTAGAGTGTTGGTGGTTGGAGGCTTTTCGGCACCCGAGCCACCTAGTAGAGAACAGGTCTTCCTGCTGTCCAATCCATGCCACCTCCCACTGCTAAAATGAGTCTGCCTAAAAACACAGGCTTCTATCCTGCTCCAGAATCTGCCAGGACTCCCCATCCTTCTAAGGAATAAAGGATAAATTCCGCAGCCAAGCTTTGAAGACCTTAGCGTCTTACCATCTGACTTTATTTTCCTCTGCTTCCTCATGTGCACCTTCTGCTGGTTGTCTGCAAACATGTCCAGCCCACTGGAGGGTCTGTGCCTTTGCTGGTGCACTCCCATCTACCCGCCCCTCCCCTGGCCCTGCTAGTTAAAGCCAGCCACTGTGGCCCCCACCCTGTCGTCCCATGTCTGGCCCTGCGGCCCTTCCTGCCAGAGCAGTGAACCCTGGATCATATGCCTTCTGGTGCATCTGATTGTTTCATGTTTTGGATTGGCTGCTTTGTCCTGATTAGGAATTTCTGGTTTTCAGTGACCATGTCTCTCCTTGTCTCATTGCCTTCCTGGCCAAACACCCAGACCATACTCCGTTATGCTCCCTGATTGATTGGGACGTGGCAGCCTGGTCAGTGGCACTCTTTCGCCAAGTGGGGGCTGCTGGAGAGCTGATCCCAGTGTTCCCAGCCCTGCACCTCCCCCTAAACTGGGTTTCTGATGGGAAGCTTGGGGGTGGATCCTTGAGAGCCTAGGTATAGAATATGGCCTGTGCTGGAATCCTCGCTGATTAGCTCTGGGAACTCGGCATCACCACTTCCTTTCCTCATTTACATAGCTCAGATTTGTTAATTTAATAAATATGTATTGAGTACCTACTATGGGCCAAGCTCTGTTTTAGGACTTGCAAGTGTAGCCAGGATAGAGATCTGAATGCTGCGAGAGGGCCAGCTCTGTGAAGGTCCTGGGGAGGGGTCAGCAACACCACCGCAGGCGTTTAAGGAGCTGGGAGGAGGCCCACGATGGCTGAAGCAGGGAGGTCGAAGGGAGCCTGGAGGGAGATGGGGCTGGGAGCTGGGCCTAGGCTGAATTCCCTGGGGCCTCGCACGGCCATCAGAAAATGCTGCGAGTTTTCCCCGAGGACACACTGGGAGCCATTAGAGGATTTGAGCAGGTGAGCAGCTCCATCTGGTTTATTAACGGAGCCTGCCTCAATCAACATAAACTACAATTAAATGAGATAATGTATGTAAGGTGCCTGGTGGTATACTTGGTAAGTAGTAATTATTATTTTCCTCTTGTGGGGAGAAATGGCTGCCTCCTATAGTTTGACTTTAAAAGATGAAGTTTGTGATAGGCTGACTGATGGCGCCCCTGGAATGTCTATCTCCTAGTCTCGGGAACTTGTCCACGTGCTACCTTACATGGAAGGGACAATCGAGGTTGCAGGTGGAATTAAGATTGCTAATTAGCTAGCTGACCTTAAACTAGCGAGCGCGTCCTGGATTATCCACGTGGGTACAGGGCAAACACATGGGTCCTTAAAAGTCGAAGAAGGAGGCAGACGAGAGTCTGAGAGAGACATGACCGTGGACGGTCAGAGAGATGCAACATTACTGGCTTCGAAGATGGTGTGGGGGCCCAGAACCGGATATGCTGGAGGCCGCTTGGAAGCGGGGAGTCGGGAAGCAATGGGTTCTCCTTAAAAGCCTCCAGAAGGGAATGAGGCCTTGCCAACATCTTGATTTTAGCCCATGGAGACCCCTTTCGATTCCTGAATGCCAGACTTGTAAGATAAGAAGTCTGTGTTGTTTTTAGCCACAAAGTCAGTGATTTGGTGCAGCAGCAATAGGAAACGGACACAAGGATTTTACCCAGATACTCTAAACCTCCATTCCAGTATAACCTATGACCCATGAATTTTTAAATCACTGTTCACTGTCTATTGCTTTGCATCCATGCTTTGGGGGAATTGATCAGCTAGGAGACCTGCTGGTGTTTTCTGTAACCTCTAGGGGTACCAAATTCCTTATGTGCTTCTAGGTGGCACGTCACAACTTTCAAGCACACTGGTGAAATGAGTTCTGCTTTTCATTGATCTAGAAGGGCAGGGGAAGCTTACAAAGCTTAGGGTAAGAGATTGGGCTCTTAGCCCCAGTAACCTCGGGCTGGGGGACCCAGGAATAGGGACTGCAAGGAGGGGAGGGATTGCCTTGCACTGACCTTGGACTCCCGCCTAAAGTTCCTCCATCTGTCTTCCCCCATTCCCAGCCCCCAGGCCACCTCCTCCATGAAGCATCCCAGCCTACCAGCTGACAAGAAGTATTTGCTCTGAGACGTGGCTCCTCCCCTGGCCTGGGCTCTGAGCTGGCCAGCTATTGCCCTGGCTATGCTTATTTTCCCTTTATAAACCATCAGGTCCTGTCTGTGGAGGTAGCAGACAGGGAGCCTGGAGGCAGGCCCTGGGCCAGGCGTGTGGTTAGGGGATTAGCAGTGTAAGTGGCTTGATTGGCTGGGGCTGCATACAAAGGGTTCACATGCACTGGCTTTTTGCTTTATCCTTTTAGGGAAGTTTAGTCTCTCCACTTGGTTCTCCTCTTCCTTTTGGAGACATTGTTAGAAAAATCACAGCCACAGAGGCTTAGTGCCTGCCCCAGTCCTTCCTTCACATTGTGGCAGCCAGAACATTTGCTCCAAATCCTACCTGTGACCTAGTCCCTCCTCCTACCCATCCCATCTGTGGCTGCGGTTTTGAAATGTTTCAATAAGAACAATCATAATATTCGTTAAATCACTAGAGAATCGTCTTGGTCAATGAAATAAGTGTCTATAAAACTGAAAGTCAGGAAGCAGTAAAGCACGGAGTCATCACTAAGCGTGTGGACTCTGACCTCAGACAGCCTAGGTTCAAATCCAGGCTCTACCACTTAGCTGTCTGAGCACCCTGTGCCTCATTGTCCTCTTCTGTAGAATAGGGATGCTGATAGTACCTAGCTCATGGGGTTCTTGCAGAAATCCTTTGTCACAGGGTTCGTAAAGTACAAGGCAAAGTGCTCGGCTAGACTTGAGTGCTGTGGTTCTGGTCCACAAGCTGAGTTTCTGAGTTCTCATTCATAACACTTCATTATCATAAAGCCCATCAGGGACAGTAGTTTGGCTGTTTGGATGAACACGGAATTTTTTTAAATTACACTTTTTTTCGAACCATTTTAGATTGACAGAGTAATTGTGAGGCTAGAGCAGAGTTCCCACATGCCCTGCTCCCGTTTTCCCCTACTGTTGACGTTTCTATTAAAGTGCACATTTATCTAATGATACCTGTTTTCCGTTCCAGGATTCTATCCAGGTAGCATATTACATTTAATGGTCCCATCTCCTTAGGTGACCCTTGACAGGTTCTCGGACCTCCCTTGTTGTTGATGGCCTGATCCGTTTTGGGGGTCCTGGTGTTCCGTAGGGATTCTCCAGGATGCCTGTCTATTGGAATTTGTCTGCTGTTTTTCTCCCAGCTAGACGGATTGAGTGTGGGAATTTGAAGTCAGTGGGTCACGGATGGCTACTGGGCTGCTCTGCTGTCAGTCTCGGCATCCAGGAAATCGGAGTCAAAAGTCTGTGGGAAGCCTCAGGTCCCTGCGCCTGGGTGTGGCCTTCCAGGCCCTCTGTCCCCCCTGCCCACTTCCCCAGTCTTTTGGCCCTGCTGCGAGCACCCCAGCTTCTCCACGTCCTCCGAAGAGGTCTGGGCATTGGGGAGTGTTCCTTCTTCTACCTGGAATGCCTTCCCTCCTTTCTTGGTCTCACTAATTCCTGGTCTCTAAGACAAGACTCTAAGATCCAGTTAAATGTGTACCTCCTCCCCGAATCCTGCCGCACTTTCCCTAAGACGACTAGCACTGTCCGTGGGGTCTCCACAAAGCTTGGCACATCTCTTTTTAGATTGTCCTTCTCGGGTCACATCTGTGCCTCTTCCTTGGGACTAGAAGCTTCTTGAGAGCAGCAACGGAACCGTAATCCTTTGCCCTCATGCCCATGGTGGGGCTTGGCACATATCTCAAAAGATGCTTAACCGAAGACTGGCATTGGAGAGAAGGGCTGCATCTCTACCTGCCTTCATGCAGACCATTAAATGTTTTTGTCTTAAAAACGTGGGCTACCCCAGTGGATGACAGATGCCCTCAGTGAGCCCCTGGGTGGAAAGCCTCTTCTCCCTGCCCCAGAGGGGAGGGAGGACGCGGTGTGAACATTGAAAGGGCCAGCAGGGGGCTCCGGGAAGCAGTTCATAAGCCCTGCGCAAGAGGAAGGTTCCTGACTGGCTTCTGCAGCAAGCCTTGGGTCCGACTGAATCCACAAAGAAAGTGTGTCAGAAGAGAGGTCTGTCCTGCCACCGATGTGCCAGGCTCTGTACCAAGGACAGGGTGTACCAGCCCGTTCTGAAAACATGTGTGTGCTCCCGTCGAGCTCTTTCCCCCAGAGGTCTCTGCTGGCAGAAATTGGGACAAAAGATACTGATAGCTAAGAAATCATGTCTGCAGAAGCAGATGATCTTGTTACAGCCACGAGCAGACCTCGACTTAGTTCACATTTCCCAGTTTCTGCTTCCACTTCAGCATTAATTGTTCTCTGTGGATTGGAAACTCTTAATGGCTAGTCCAAAAAGCTGAGATTATCACTCAGACATTGGAGCCAAAATTTCCTGGCTTTTATTGAATTCTGTGAGGAGGGGAAAAAAATAGCTGAGTTAATTTGAGATATTGAAGCTTGAAATAGAAATTGCTCTTTGGGGTTAATAACATCTACATTGTTCTTGTGGCTGATATTATTAACAGTAGTAATAGTAACAATAAGTCTCACGTATTGAATGTCTACTCCATGCCAGTGTCTGGATAGAGACATCTGCCCGTACCAGGCACTGGCCTCAGGACATCCAAGGAAATGACACCAGCGTCCTCCCTGCCTATTCTGCCACAGAGATATTAGCTCCATTTCATGGATGAAAAAACTGAGGCTCAGCACATTGATTTGTCAAGGCTTCAAGACCTGTACTTACCAGTCCCCAAAACCCACCCCAAAAGGATCTAAAATATTTGCTAATCCTAAAACATGACAAGAGGAAGGGAAGGGATAATGACACAAGACAGAAATGTATAGACATTATTCCATCATTAATGATAAAAACTATGATGTTCTAGGGCCAAGAACTTCTAGCCTTCGATGAGAATACAGGGGGTACTGTTAGAATGCAATACTGTTTGTATTCAGAAGACTTTTATACTTGAACAAAAAAGTTTACTTTAAAAAGACAAATTTATGGGGTGCCTGGGTGGCTCGGAGGGTTAAGCCTCTGCCTTCGGCTCAGGTCATGATCTCAGGGTCCTGGGATCGAGTCCCATGTCCAGCTCTCTGCTCAGCGTGGGGCCTGCCTCCCTCTCTTTCTCTGCCTGCTTCTCTGCCTATTTGTGATCTCTCTCTCTGTCAAATAAATAAATAAAATCTTAAAAAAAAATAAAACCCAAAGTTATGATGGAACCTCTAAACTCACACTTTTTATTTTCATCCCCTGGTGCTCATCAGAACAGTGTCTTTATCCCCGTCATCTGTTTTGCCCATCCTCCTGCCCACCTCCCTCTGGTCACCATCCAGTTAAGAGTATGTTTCTGGGTTCTTCTTTCTTGCTCTCTTCCCCCACCCCCCTTTTGCCCATTTGTTTTGTTTCTTAAATTCTACATGAGTGAAATCATATGGTATTTGTCTTTCCCTGACCTATTTAACCTAGCATAATACTATCTAGATCTATCTGTGTCCTTGCAAATGGCAAGATTTCATTCTTTTTTGTGGCTGAATAATATTCCATTACATATCTATTACTGCCTCTCCTTTATCCATTCATCAGCCAATGGATACTTGCACTGCTTCTGTATCCTGGCCACTGTAAACAATACTGCTGTAAACATTGGGATACAAAAAATAAACATTGGGATGTATGTATCCCTTTGAATTGACGTTTTCGTATTCTTTGGGTTAATACCTAATAATGTGATTATTGCATGCGTCTGTCAGCCATCTGCATGTCTTTGGAGAAATGTCTGTTCCTGGCTTCTGCCCATTTTTTAAATGAATTATTTGTTTTTGAAGTGTTATATAAGTTCTTTCTATATTTTGGATACCAACCCCTTATCAGATATGTCATTTGCAAATCTCTTCTCCTGCTCAGTAGGCTGCCTTTTAGTTTTGTGGATTGTTTCATCTACTGTGCAGAAGCTTTTTATTTTGATGTAGTCCTGATTATTTTTGCTTTTGTTTCCCTTGCCTCAGGAGACATATCTAGAAAAATGTTGCTATAGCCAGTGTCAGAGAAATGACTGCCTGTGCTGTCTTCTTGAATTTTTATGTTCAGGTCTCCTACTTAAGTCTTTCATCCATTTTTGAGTTTATGTTTGTGTGTGGTTTAAGAAAGTGGTCCAGTTTCATTCTTTTGCATGTAGCTGTCCAGTTTTCCCAACACCATTTGTTGAACAGAATGTCTTTTTCCCATTGTTTATTCTTTCCTGCTTTGTTGAAGATCAATTGACCATATATTTGTGGGTTTGTTTCTGGATTTTCTCTTCTGTTCCAGCAATCTGTGTGTCTGTTTTTGTGCCAATACCATATTGTTTTGATGACTACAGGTTTGTAATATAATTGAAGTCTAGAATTGTCCTACCTCCTGTTGCGTTTTTCTCTTTCAAGATTGCTTTGGCTATTCAGGGTCTACTGTGGCTCCATACACACTTTAGGATGGTTTCTAGTTCTGTGAAAATGCTGTTGATATTTTGATGGGGAGTGCATTAGATGTCTAGATTGCTTTGGGTAGTATAGACATTCTAACAACATTTGTTCTTCCAACCCATGTAAATCCCATATTTTAAGAGACGGATTCCTCCTCCTCCTTTTTCTCCTCCTCCCAGTTTTGATCTGGCTGCACATGGTCCTCCCGCAGCTCTCCTCTATTTGGGCCCCTCAAATATGACTGTGCTCCCATGAGGTGCCCATCAGGAGGCTCCGAAAGCTGGTGCTAGTCGCTCCCTGTCCTGAAGTCTCTTCCATCATTTCTGAGGATGAGACTCCTAAATGGTAAAGCCCAGAACCAAACTTGGAGAACAGTTGAGCCCCCAGCTGAAAGATGTTAATCGTCCACAGACAGCTTTCTTACACAAAAGAGAATTTGTAACCCGAGAGCAAAGCAATTTCTGCACAGAGCCATGACTAAAGGAGGGTGTGCAAAAACCATCTGGACTCTTGTCCCCCACGACAGACTCAGCCCCAGTAGGAGCCACTGTGGGTCCCAGGACCGGCTGTGCACGGTGCCCTTTGCCGGGCGGGTGGGGTCTGCGGGCCACGTGGCAGCCTTGCCCGGCACGCCCTCTGCCAAGGTCACTTGCCCTCGTGCTCGTGTGCACAAAACTCACCGCTGCCAGCACGGAGCTATTAATTATTTTTCTTTGTCAAACCTTTGTCAGCAACTTCATCCCAAAAGTAGTGGTTCATTTTCCCTTTGGCAGTGTTTGCGACTCTAGTAAATAAGAGATAATTATACTCCAGTTTTAAAATTAAAACAGAAAAGCCAGAGATGCCAGTGAAGAATTATTTACAGCAGCCTACTTCCCTGGTCAGAGATTCAACAGTTTGCCGTGTTTCTTGCAGACTCCGAGGGGTCTGAGCAGCTTACATGTTAAATTTTTATTTTAAGAGGCCCCAAAGTCCTGATCCTGTGCTTCGAGGTAACCTTTGATAATGTTCTAAATTCTTTTGTGTTTTTGTGCCTCTGGAGGAATTAAAGGTTCTAAAACTGCGATTAAAATGTCGAGCTGAAGGAATGGCAAGATGAAACAGGAGCTCGCAGCAGCGCCCGGGCATTCGGAGACAGTTTGGTTGCATGGTGACCTTTCCGTGTGCGCAGCGCTCAGATTGGGTCGCTGGGGAGAAAGCCGGTCTTGGCTTGGGGCTGCGGAGTATTTCCTTTCTTTCTTTCTTTTTTGGTCGCCTTGTTTGTGCTTGGAAAGTGAAAATAGATTCAAAGGGGTCCTTCCAAATATTTGCTCTTGTTGTTGTAGGAAGTGAAAGGAATTGTGAGAAGGAGTTTTAAAAAATGGAATTGGATTCCTAATGTTCGGCCACTGGCCCTGCGTGGAGGGTGGTTGGGGCGGGAGGTTAGCCACCCCGAGGAACGCGGAGGAGCCTCTCTTCCCTGGGCCTCCAGCTCCGCTAAGTGAAGGCTTTGGGAGAAGATCCCTTCCGCTTTCATCAGAGGAACAAGTACTCAGATTCAAGGGCTGCGTTCTTTCCAGAGCCTAAGGCTGGGCACAGGAGCCTGCCTGGACACTGGCGGGCTGGCCTGGCTCCCTGCTTTTTGCCCGCCTCCCCTCTGATGGCATGAAGTGTGGAGGGCAGTAGGGCAATGCTGAGGACCTCCCCACTTTGGGGAGAGTTTACTTCTGACAAGTGAGCTGTTGGCTGCACTGGTGCGGGTGGGCATGGGAGCCCTGGAAACTTCTGAATACTCCCAACAAGCCCCTGGGGCTCCTGGAGCAGAGATAGAATGAGAAACTGGAAACCAGGTTTCCAACAGCGGCGTGGGAAGAGTCAAGTTGTGCATTCTATAGGCTCGGCTTTCTCCTGGGCCTTGGCGTTGGTGAGCCATAGGAGAGAGCCGTATTTTGACAATGCTGCCTTTAAGACATACGGACCACTTTGACGATTAAGAGGTCTTGCCCTCCCCTCCCCACCCCCAACCCAGATGAGCTCTGCTAACCCGGCATCGCTCCCTGATGTCATCAATACTGAAATTTATTGGGAGGGATGAGGACAGTTTTAGCCGATGAGAAGCAACAGCCAGTGTTGACTCCCAAGAGGGGATCAGCCTTGACATCATCTGAACCGAGGTGTTTTCTGGACTGTAGTGTATATTATCACAGATCTTAATTTGAGGTATAGATGTTAGAATAATTTCATTTTGAAATATGGTGGTAGTAAAATTCAGCATTAGCACAAGCAGTCAATAATTCAAGCTTTTATTTGCTCTGATATCAAAGAGATATCTTTCTGCTCCCATTCAAGCAGGGGGCAAAAAAGAGGGAGAAATCTAGCTTTTTGCTGATAAGAGTACTTCTACCCCACCCATTTATTTATTTATTTATTATTAAAGACGAAGCTTCTGATTTCTTTGGTCTCCGAAATCCATGAGAGCCCTCTAGAGCTTCCAGGTCTTTGGGGAAAGCCCCTTGGCCTCCTGTACTCTGCTGTTGGTGCTAATCTGTGCATGCCTTATTAGGGGCAGAAAGTTTGGGAACTTAGGGGAACTGTTTATAATCTTTATTTGTTTCCCCTTTCAACATCTTAATGCCACGCCAAACGGGATGTTTTGGCAAAGAGGTCTAAAGTGGAGTGACTGGGGCGGGAGGCAGGGGTTATTTTTTCCCCCTGATGAAACTGACTAGCCTGTGTGACTAGCTTTCGAAAAATTTTCATCTGTAGAATAAATTCGGCCCTTATGAACATCAATGGCTTGTCACCCTTCAGCGGGCAGATGGAGCGTGTGCTTCACATTATTAATTCAAGGCAGCATTAGGGCTGGTGGATGCAACTTTTAAGAAAGCAAGGTCTACACAACCCCATCTTGCTTCCAGTTCCAAGGCAAAAGGCAGGCTTGAAATTGTCCAGGGTTGGGGAGCAGCCCCTTCTGATGGGAATGCTGTGTGACGTGAACCTTGCCAAAAACTAATGGATCATTTACAGGAAATAAGAAGTTAAAGAAGAGGATGAGTCAGTAGACTTCAAAGCTCGCTCGTTTCCACAGAACTTAAATAATGAATACCAAAAACTGAGGATTTTACAGACAGTTTATATAGCTCTTGGTGCAGCTGGGACCGTCACACGGCTCCAGCGCTGTCTGCTTGGAGAAAGGGTCCCTATGGCCTCAGGAAGGAGAGAAGATAAGGAGGAAGGAAGGACAGAAAGGGAGAGAGAGAAGGGAGGGAATAGAAATGAAAGAAGGGAAGCAATCTTGAAAGGGAGAAGAAAGATGGATGGGAGGATAGATGGATGGACGGATGAACTGATGGAGAGGTGGATGAATGGATGGATGGATGGAAGGCTAGATGGGAGAAAGAAGGGGAGGAAGGGAATGAAGGAAGGAAGAAGAAGGGAAAGAGAAAGGAGGGGCAGAGGAGGGCTGATCAGACGGTGGGTAGTTAAGTTTGATTTTGCACAAATCTATTTTGTGTGGCAGATATGCTGATACACCTTCATGTGGATCTCTGTTTAGCTGATCACTAAAGTCAAATAGAATTGTGTATTTCTTAAATGCCACTGAGTCATTTCTGAGCTCATAGCCAAGGAGTTTGAGGAGTTCTATTTTGGAACTACTTATAATGGAGAACTATGTTTGAGAAAACCAGGGGCTGGTTCAGATTATAAGCACAGAGCAAAAGTCTGTCACTTTAAGGAAATGTGTATATCAACGAAACAGACCGATTAGGTAGATTTATGCATGTTATAAAAACACTTTGATTCAGCAATTCTACTTTTATGAGTTTATTCTTAAGAAATCATTGGACATCACCTACGATAGGACAGCAGTCCTGTGGTATAGCCGGTAGTAATATACTACAGTGTCATTAAAGATACAATGCAGTTGTACGTTACTGACAAGGAATGGTTGTATACGTATATATCTGCATTGAGCAAAGTCTGGGAATGTGTACCTAAAATGTTGACAGTGATTAAATCTGGAAGGTGGGGAGGGTTTGGAGTGATTTTAATTTTTCCGTCTGTGTTTCCTAATGTATTTTCTACAGTGAGTATGTATGACTTGCCTAATATAAAAAACAATTGGTAGGCGAGAAGGTTTTTTTTCCTCTGAGAGAGGATTTATTTAATAAGCTTTTTTTCCACAGAGAAGGGCCCAAGTTCAGTTTGTGTTCACAGAGCCCCTCCCAATGCTGGGAGAGGGGAAAAAACTTTCCCAAATGTCAAAATCTTGTTTCTGGATCTTTTTTTGCCTTAAGGGCCCCCTGGCGCCCAGGCTTCCTTCTTGCTTATAGCTTGACCTGAGTCTCCCCCGAAGGCCCGAGCCAGCAGGCACCCTCTCGGTTCGGGGCACAGGGCACGGGGCTCCTCCGGCCAGGCAGCACCCCAGTGTCACCAGGCTCCAATGGGAAGTGACCATAGGCCACTCAAGGCCAGCTTGGTTTGACAAGACTGGGAGTCGAGGTAGAGGGAAAAACACTTATTTGAAAGAAAAAAAAACACAAAACAAAGTGCAAGTCATTGTAAAGTTCCCACTGGCACACCCCTCTGGGCCCTGAGGAAGATCAGGAACTGAATTCCTGCCCTGAGTTTCCTGTCAGAAATTCTCTAAGGAAGTCGGCACAGGCCCAGTGAGAGGCCAGAGTAGGGAGCGGGCCACCTGCCGGGGCTTCTGTTCACAACGGACGCTCCCAGACTCTGGCTGGGTGGCACGGGTTTGTTCCCCGAGTGTGGGCCTCGGAGGCTGTGCTGGCAAAGCCCGGCTTCGGGGGTCTCCCCGCGGGGTCTCACGCTTCCATGTGTTTGGGGGCTTTGGTGACCTCTGGGACCAGCTTCCCACTTTGGTCTTGTTTGCTCTTTGTTCCGTCCAGCTGGTCTCATCCCCAGGGCAGGATGGGTGTGGGAGGAGGAGGAAAGACAGTTGGGATTCTTCAGCGGGTGGGTTGTGGGCCTGGAGGGGAGCCGAGCCGCTCAGCGTCCCTCCCACAGCCTCCCCGGCCCCAGCTCGCGGTCGGGACCGAAGCTCGGGCTCTGGCTGGGTCTGGAGCCCGCGCTTCTCTCTTCTTCTCCGTGAGGTAATGGTACTTCACTGGGGCCTGGCCGAATCTTCATCCTGCCACCCACCGGCTTTGGGCCCAGGCAGATCCCTTCACCTCTCTGAGCCTCTGTTTCCTCACATTCCCGACATTTCAGCTTTCTTGGGGGTGGACGAGGGGTTGCTGAAGACTAAATGTGGTAACAGGAAAGTGCTTCCAGGAGCGCCTCGCACACTGTGATAACTGACCTTTATGCAAGAATGCTTTGTGTCAGGCACTCTTGCCAACACTCCAGGTGCAGTAATTTACTTCATCCTCACAATGGCCCACGAAGTGGGAACAGACAGATCCCATTTACAGATAAGGACATCCAAGCAGGAGAGACTGAATAACTTGCCCAAGTTAGTAAGTGAATTAGTGAAGTAACCAGGCTGTGACCAAGGAGGTTTCTTTGTTGTTGTTTTAATTGTGGTTAAGATGCATGTAGCCTACAACTTACCATCGGAACCATGTTTGATTGTCCGGTTCAGTTGTGTCAAGCACTTTCCCGTTATTGTGCAACTCGTCTCCACAGCCCCTCTCATCTTGCAAAACTGAAACTCAGTACTCATTCAACAGGAAGTTCCCAGTAAGCGCCACCCCCAGACCCTGGAAACCACCATTCTCCTTTCTGTCCCTGTGATTTTTCACTCCTCTCAGTATCTAGTATTTGTCTTTTTGTGGTTGGTTTATTTCACCCAGCATCATGTCCTCGAGGTGTTCTCATGCTGTCGCCTGTGTCAGAACTTATTTCCTTTTTTAAGGCTGAATAATATTCCGTTGTAGGCATAGACCATATTTTGGCGTATCCATTTATCTGCCAGTGAACATACAGACATGTGTGTTGCTCCCACCTTTTGGCTGTTGTAACGTTGGAGTCCCTGCTTTCAGTGCTGTTGGGTTTAAACCCAGAAGTGGAATTGCTGGATCATATGATTGTTCGATTTTTCATTTTTTAAGGAGCTGCCCCACTGTTTGCCACAGTTTTGCAGTGATGCTAGCAGTGTACAAGGGTTCCAGTTTCTCCACGTCCTTATCAACACTGGTTTTCTGGGTTTTGGAGAGTAGCCATCCCACTGGGTATTAGGTGGTAGGTCATTGTGCTTTTGATTTGCATTTCCCTGGTAGCTATAGCTTCAGTATCTTTTCATGTGCTTATTGGCCATTTGTGTGTATTCTCTAGAGAAATATCTATTTAAGTCCTTTATCCTTTTTTTTTTTTTTAGTTAGATGGGGTGGTTTTTTTGGTTATTGAATTACTGTAGTTCTTTATATATTCTGGATACTAACCCCTTATCAGATATACAGTTTGCAAATATTTTCTGCCATCCCAGGGGTTGCCTTTTTGCTCTTCTTGGTTGTATCCTTTGATTCATAGAAGTTTTAAATTCTGACATTTTCCAGTTTATCTACTTTTGCTTCTGTTGCCTGTACTCTTGGTGCTCTGTCCCACCAAGGGGTTCTTTTGGAGCGATCTATAGTTGAAGAAAGCTGGAAGAAGCCAATTCTCCCCAATTTCTATGGAAGGTAAGACAAGAAGACCGAAGCCACCACTCTGCAAGGTGTTGAACAGTACAGAGAGACTTAATAAAAAAGATACGTATAACTGAGGGAAGGCAATTTGGAATTGGATCTCAGCCCAAAATCAAGAGAATACTGTATTACCAGACACTCTTTGTGGCAGAAAAAAGAAAGAGTCTGCAAGGGCTGGGAGCCAAAAAGCCCAAATAAGAATAAAAAAATTAGAAGAAGATGGGGGAAATGACAGGTCTTTGAGGATCTAAGGGCTGGGTGGGTGAGGGAAGGAATTACTGGGTGAAATTTGAGCAGGGAAGCTGACAAATTCTCCTGGCTGGGGAAAAGGGAGGTTCCCCAGACTGGGTTAAACTGGATTTTGCAACAGTATAGGGGAGAAAGCTGGAGCAGGAGGAAGCCGAGCTGCTAATTGAGAGAGAAGGAGGGCTTTTTAGAGACCCAAGGAAATGACTGCAGAGCTAAATTCTTAGTCCTTTTCAGCCTTCCCCATTAGGGTCCCAGGAACAGTGAACCCAGCGCAGCCAGAGCAGGCAAGGGAACAGGCCGAATGGGAGCCCTAGAGAGCAGGCAGAGAAGCATCCGAAGCCCATGCAATGCCCATTGGTTTCTGTTATTTAGTTTTAAAATGGAGAGAAATAGACCCTGGCAGGAAGAACCCTGGCCGGGATTGCCGATATTGCCGCTACCAAGCCCCGAGAGGCGGGGGGCATGGCTAATGGGAAGAGGCCTGTGCTCTTAGAGCAGCAGTCCTTGAAGACAGTCCCCCAAACCAGGAGGAAGTTCGGCTAGAAGGATGCCGAGCTGGGAGGCAGGAACCCAGGGGCTGCCCCGCTTTGCAGTGAATTTCCTCTGCCTCCATGCTTCTTGGCATCTTTTTCTTTCTTCTGTTTAAACAGTGCCTCCCTCTTTCTCTCTCTCTCTCTCTCTCTCTCTCTCTCTCTCTCTCTCTCTCTCTGTGTGTGTGTGTCTCTCTCTCTGTCTCTGTCTGTCTGTCTCTCTCTCTCTCTCATAATTGATATAGAGCTGCCATAGGATGTTATGTTGGTTTCAGGTGTACCACATAGTGGCTCGACCAGTCCCCACATTACTCCGTGCTCCCCAGGGTAAGCATAGTCCCCACCTGTCCCCACATGGTGGTATTACAGTGTTACCGATTATGTTCTCGGTGCTGTACTTTTCATCTAGAAAATAAAGGCCATAGCAAGTTGATCTTGTTTCAGAGACGCAAAGGGTCTTATTCAAATGAGCTCAAGGGATGGGGATTTATTTTAAGGATGCACATTGATAAGAACTCTGAAAAAACAAAAAAGTCAGAGCCTTCAGGCTAAGCAGCAACCACAGGGCGACTGGACCTTAAGGAGGAAGGAATGTGGAAAGTGCTCAGCACCCAAAGCAGCAGGAGAGGCTCTGCAGGTAGAAGTTTCTAGATCTGCAGTCTGGAGTGCCACCTTATAATGACACTGTCTACTCCGGGTCCCTTTTTCCATCTTTGCTTCTACTTACCCATCCTTTCTACTTGTAGCAGTGATTGTTCTATGGGCTCAGATCCAGGGCCCAGAGACTTGTTTTTAGTGCATGATGAAGGTGATGATAATAGCTAACATTTATTGAGGGCATACTATGTGCCAGGCACTGTTCTAAGCACTTTATAGGTCTTTTTTTTTTTTTTAAGATTTTTATTTATTTGACAGAGAGAAACACAGCCAGAGAGGGTACACAAACAGGGGGAGTGAGAGAGGGAGAAGCAGGCTTCCCGCCGAGCAGGCAGCCCGATGTGGGACTCAACTCCGGATCTCCGGGATCATGACCTGAGCCGAAGGCAGTCGCTTAACCAACTGAGCCACCCAGGCACCCCGTACTTTATAGGTCTTAAAGCACTCAATCTGTTATTCCCAGTTCATAGCCAGATGAAAACCACTGAGGCCCGGCGAGACATTTTGTTCACAGTCACATAGCTAAGTAAGTGGCATAACTAGCATTCAAGTCCAGAGCCTGTGCTCTTCACGCCACCCACTGCCTCCCAGCAAGGTTGGGAGGAGTTAGCTGCCAGAGGCCTTAAATACCTGTTTCCTTCAGTGGTCACCCAAGCAACTGTCAACTGTCCGGTCCCATCAACCTGTTTAGGACTTTTAATGTTTTTCAGCCTGAAGCAGCTCTGAGAGGTGGTACTATTGTGAATTTACTCCGTGTTGTAGCCTGCTAGACGCAGGGGTTTGCCATTATGGATTTTGCTTGACATGGGACAGGCAAGAGGTCTGAAGATGGGAACCAACTACAGAGAGTGGCCCCAGTGAGGATATCCAAGCACGGTAACAGGACACGGATATCTCAACCCTAAATACAAGTGTTTACATTATGTCCGATTAGAAAAATGTCGACAAAGACCTGGGACTGGACTTTGGGATGGGGGCTGGAGTATTAAGCCGTGAGAATGAATGAACTTTCCTAGAGAGAATGGATGAGGCAGTTACTCCAAATACATTTGTCAGATTCTTTCTCTGCGAATCTAAATACCAGACCTAACAACAGACATTTTTTTCTTTAATCTGCCTTTTAAGATCTCCTACCTTTGCAGTAATTATAGAACAGCTTTGCTGCCAACCAGGGCCTATCTCAGCTGACCAGCTGCTGAAACCTGACTGCCGCGGCCGTCCTCTGTGGGCAAGCTGGGGATGATCACAAGGGGAGTGATACGTCAAACTCCCAAAGCCGTAATTGCAGTGTTTTTACTCAATTATGTATTTCAGTGGAAAACCACGACTTAAATTCTTGAACTGCAATTGCACAGATAGAATTTGGACACTCCTTTCCTTAATCCTCAATCCTCAATTCTTTGGAAAAACCAAAAGGATGCATTCTAAAAATATTGGGACTGATCTGATCTTTTTCTTAGTTCTATTGGAGCTAAAGTATCTACGCTCTAGAAATATTGGAACAGGTCAGGCCTGGAGCATTCTCGATTGAGCAGTTCATGATCTGTGGATAGAAGTCAAAGCCTTACCAGGTGACTATGCCAGCCAGATGCTGTAGTTTTTTTTTTTGTTGTTTTGTTTTGTTTTACAGATTTTATTTGACAGAGAGAAACACAGCCAGAGAAGGAACACAAGCAGAGGGAGTGAGAGAGGGAGAAGCAGGCTTCCCGCTGAGCAGGGAGCCCGATGTGGGGCTCGATCCCAGGTCTCCGGGATCATGACCTGAGCCGAAGGCAGTCGCCTAACCAACTGAGCCACCCAGGCACCGCCAGATGCTGTAGTTTTAATCCAACTTCTCCTTGTATTGGACGGTATTCCAGCCAGGGAAGCGCTTTGACTCACAGCTGTCAAATTGTCATCTCTGGGTCTAATTGGAAGTGTTTCGCAGTGCTTTCCCATCTAGGAGTCTTATACTTTTATTTATTTATTTTTTTAACTTAAAATTGTTCTGTATTTACTTCTCTGTCAATAGACCTACTACCCACTTTTTTTTTTTTTAAGATTTTATTTATTTATTTGACACAGAGAGAGAGCACAAGTAGCCAGAGAGGCAGGCAGAGAGAGAGGAGGAAGCAGACTCCCTACAAAACAGAGAGTCTGATGCGGGCCTTGATCCCAGGATCCTGAGATCATGACCCGAGCCGAGGCAGAGGCTTTAACCCACTGAGCCACCCAGGTGCCCGACCTACTACCCACTTACAGTGTTCAATAACTTCACAGAATCCCACTGACTTGCTGTACCAAATTTACTTAACCTGCTCCCCTGTGGTTGGACATTTAAACCGATGTGATGTTGGTTCTTATTAATCTGCTGTTAAAAACTTTATTCACCCCTCTTTTCTTTCTTGTCTCTTTTCCTGTTGCATATTTCCTTGGGATATAGTCCACAAGAGGAATCAAGGATCAAAAAGCTTATGGTTCTTGTTCTATACTGTCAGCCAGCCTGCGGAAAGCCCGGGGCCATTTGCAGTGACCCCAACGGTGGCTAAGCACGCGTGTGACCAACAGCTCTGCCAATGTTGCCTAATCGTTGTCTCTTACATTGTTTTTAAATAGGCCTTCAATTATTTTGATTCCTATCTCTGGAGTAGTGAGACTAGCCCCTTTGCAGGTGCTGGTTTCTCCAGTGTGGTTCCCAGTGTGCAGAGTGCGGGCGCGTAAAGGGTCTGGCACGGGGCTGTGACTTCCTGACGTTCCTTCTCCTTCTCTCTCTTTATCCCTCTGTCCCTTTAGCTCTCTGTTACGTGGGCGCTCAATGCTGATGGCAGTGTATGTTTATATCACAATGCAAGATTTCATTACTACTTTTGGATCTTAAATATTTACCCATTGTCTGTTTCATGACTTAGAACTTCCTTTTGCCCCCTTTGTATTTGTTACTTTTTATTAAAGAGACTTTAAGTAGACTCTGAAATATTTGAATTTACCTTTATCTAGTCTTAGGATACTGTTTTGTTTTTCAGTAGGCATGGATTTCTCTCTCTGCTACAGTGACATAAATACACAATTTTTTTTCAATGCTCTCTTTGTTTAATTAGTTCATTAACCAATTTGGAAAGTATTATCATATTTGGCAAGTCATGAATACAATCTACTTTTCTTCATAGTGATGGTGGATTGTTCCACCAGCATTTATTAAAGAGTGATGCCTTCATCCATTGCCGTGATTCTTTGTTTTGTTTGCTGTATCCCAAGGACTTATCAGTACTTAAATCCATCTCTGGGATCACTATTTGATTAGCCTTTGTCCTGGCTTTAATCCAGCAAAATTCAGTCTTGATGAAGATCACTTTATAATATATCCTTAAATTTAATTATTATATCCTCCTCCAATCTTCTTTGGTATTATTATGTATTTATTTTTCCTTATTAATTTTGCTAGTGATTTAGTACCTTGTAGAACATTCCAGCAGGAATTCAATTGTTTTTATGTTAATCTATTTTTTTATGGACTAATGTTACTGATATTACTCTAAATTTTCTGAGTGAGGAGCTGTGGATGTAACTTTGCTTATGTAGGTATTCTTTTATTTTTCCTACTGTTATTTTATCATTTTTACTTCACTGGATACCTTATTTGCCTAGATATATAAATTCTCCAGTATTTCATTTGTTTCAGTATTGGGCATAGCAATGTTGTTCATTGCCTTTTCTAGCTTTACACCAATAGTATGCATTAGGTTGATCTTGCATTTTCTATTGCCTGTATTGTATCACCTGCAGAAATGTGATATTTTAGTTCTGCCTTCCCTGTATTTATTCTCCAGTTCTTTTTCCATCTTATCTTGCAATATTTTCTTTTTTTTTCTTTTTTTTTTTCTTAAAGATTTTATTTATTTATTTGACAGAGAGAAACACAGCTAGAGAGGGAACACAAGCAGAGGGATGGAGAGAGGGAGAAACAGGCTTCCCGCTAAGTGAGAAGCCCGATTGGGGCTCGATCCCGGGTCTCTAGGATCATGATCTTAGCCGAAAGCAGCCGCTTAACCAACTGAGCCACCCAGGCGCCCCTTGCAATATTTTCTAATATTACCTCCAATGGGAGTGCTGAGAAGGGCATCTCAGGCTTCTGCCTGGGTTTTCAGTGACTGGCTGCTCATGGCCATTTAAATTTAAATAAATTAAAAGTTAAATAAAGTAAGAAATTCAGTGCCTCTGTCACATTAGCCACATCTGAGTACACAGTAGACACATATGACTTGTTATGACTACACAGGACAGCACAGAAAAATATTCCATCATTACACGAAGTGTTATGGTACAGCACTAATCTACGATTTCCACATTAAAAATAATATTGAGGGGTGCCTGGGTGGCACAGTTAAGTGTCCAGCTCTTGGTTTTGGCTCAGGTCGTGATCTTGGGGTCATGAGATCGAGCCTCATGTTGGCCTCAGCACTTGGTGCAGAGCCTGCTTGAGGATTCTCTTTCTTCCTTTCCCTCTCCCCATCTGCTTGTGCTCTCTCTCTCTCTCTCAAATAAATAAATCTTAAAAAAAAGAATAATATTGAAATTCAGATTTAAATCTGTGATCTTTTTTGTCTTAAGGTGTCCATCTCCTCTTTCAATTTTGAAGACTTCTTAAAAATAACATTGAATGTTAATGATGGCCTCAGTATCCACCAAAATAATTCTTAGATTGAAAAATTAATTTTTTACATGGAAGTGTTGAACTGTCCTAATAATTTCCCCCATCCAGTTCTGGTTCTATTTGTGTAAAATAGCTCACACTTGTTTATTTTTTAAACATTTCCCATTTCTCCATAGGAAATTATTTATAGTTTATTAAAACTGTATTCTTATATAATATAGTCCTAGCATTCTCTCTTGCTCAGTGTTGTCCTCACGTGTTTTAGATCAAGATCTTATTTACTCCCTAATATGACTTATATAATATACTGTCGTGTCTGTATTTTGAAACCTTTTATGTAACTGATATTTGAAAATTTATAGCTGTCCTCTAGAGAACCCATCAGGGGCTTCTTTTAGAAAGGTTTGGAGGGGACAGAACTTTTTGATTTTTTTTATTCAACATAATTAGTTCAGTAAGCACCATCGAATGTAAACCTCTCCTGTAAAACACAGGGCAAAATGCAGTATGGCAGGATGAACATGATATTGGCCATTGAAAAGAGGGAAGCTTTTCGTATCCCCTCTTCACGGGATCCTTCAAGGCTGGCTCCCATCCCTCCGTCTCCCTCCATTGTATTCCCCAGCTGGAACCACGGGCTCAGTCCTCTCTGCCATGCCCTCTCTCCCTCAGTACAGTAACTGTGTTGCCTCATCCCAGCTACGAGTTCCTCCCGCAGAGAATGCCCTTTCCCCCCTCACCTCCCATTCAGTCTGAGTACCCACCCAAAGTTCCTGTCTTTGTGATTTTTTTGAGTGATTTCTTTCTGCTCTCGTCTTAATGTATTCCTTGAGTGTGTCATTCTTTTTGGCAAATAACTATTCACAACCTTGTCATATCATCTAATTATCTTCTGTGTCACTATGTTCCCCTCCTGTGTCTAAGGTCCCTGTAGGGATAGGAGTGAAGGTGGATTTCAAGTCTCTCATTTCCTTTGTTCAGCAGACACAGGCCAGTGCGTGGCACTAAGTGTGTGGCAGTCATTCAGAGATATTGAATAAGGGTCTTGATACTTTAGCGACTCTTGCTCTGTTACAAGGAAAACCAGCAAAATCTCTGGCCGTGGGTAGATTTTAGTAACCTGTGTAAACTTGTATGACCTATTTGGAGAAACAGGCAAAAGCATTTCCATAAAGGACCATACTCATCTTCCTGATTGAATTCAGCCACTCGTTCCCACTCACTCAACAGGTAACTGCTGAGTTCTGCCCTCCCGTGTGCCATGGGTGGGAGATACAGGATTGAACAAAATAAAACATGGCCTCTGGCTTCATGGTGTCCACAGTCCAGTAAGGGAGATTGGTATTAAATAAGTAAACCACCAAATAAAGCTGTCATAAGAAATTGTGCTACAAAGGAAAGAGGATGTCAGTTAGCCTGACTGGCTGGCTGGGCAGGGCCTCTGTCTGATTAGGAAGTGACGTTTAATGCAAGAGATGAAGGATGTGTTACATTACATTCATATGAATGAAGACATCAGGTAGAGAGAAGGGCATGTACAAAGGCCCTGAGGTGTGAAAGAGCTCTGTGCGTTTGAGAAACAACCAAAAGCCAGTGTATGAGTAGAGCATGGTAAAGAAGTTGGGGGAATTGACATGAGTTGAGGCATGTCCAAATCCAAAGTGCCCTTATGGTGCTGGATTGGGCATTTGGATTATTTTTAAAGATTTTATTTATTTATTGGACAGAGAGAGATCACAAGTAGGCAGAGAGGCAGGCAGAGAAAGAGGAAGCAGGCTCCCTGCCAAGCAGAGAGCCCGATGTGGGCCTTGACCCTGAGATCATGACCTAAGCCGAAGGCAGAGGCTTTAATCCACTGAGCCACCCAGGCGCCCAGGCATTTAGATTTTTAACTGGCTTTAACCGATCTGGTATATATACATTCTAAGAGAATTTTCTAAGCTAATATATGTGCCTAGTATTGCCCCAAGAAAATACATATGTTATCTTATTTAATGCAGAGAATCTCCATATGACATAGGTACTTTTAATATGCAAACTTCCCAGCTGAGGAAACCAAGGCCAGAGATGTTAAGCAACTAGTCTGGAGTCACAGATCCACTTGGAAGGGACCAGTGTATAAGGAGGTTGTCTTGAGAGCACCTCCAGAGCTCTGGCCACTGGTGGCCATGCCACGACATCACTTGGCCACGGTGTGACTTATGGAGTTGGGCAGCATAGTAGCGGGCTGGTAAATTCAGGGTCTCCTTCAGCAGTGCAGGTGAGAGGTTGTAGCTTGGACCAGGGGTTGCTCTGTAATTGGAGGGAAACTGATATTTTGCGGTGGGGCAAGGATGGAGAAGGGGAAGCATGATACATGGGAATAAATAGGTATGATTTCTTTAGACATTTTTAAAAAGTCTCTAAAGTCTCGTTTTAAAGAATTTGGAATTTAGAAAAGAATGTAAGCAGCAAAAGCACAGCATGAAAAAGAAATAAAAATAGGATCAGAAATGAAATGCAAATCAGGCTAATAAAATAAGCTTTTCCTTAATTGATACAGTGGAAAGAAAATAAGAACCGAGAAAGGAAATGCAATTATTCTAAAAGAAATGTCATTTGTATGGGATATTGTTTTTAACTCCTTGCTAAATTAGCTAACCACGCCGAAATATATAAGCAAATTGGTGAGTAAATAGATAATGAAGTCGGTTCACAATTTAGTGTTGTGGAATCAGATGTGTGATCTGGTGCCCACGCTTTTCCTCTCCTCCCCTCCTTTCCCTGCCTGTTGAAGTCTCACCAGTTCTCCTGACCCAGTTCAAATCCCTCCCCAAAATAGAAAAATGAAACTGTCACCATGAACACGTGATTGTTTTAGCCTAAGTCAACAATTACCAGCAGGACAGATGGCCTCGCAGTACTGGAAGCAAAGGTTATGGTCCATGCAGCCTTTTCTGTTGATGAGAGGAGGGAAGGGCTTACTCTGCTTTAGAAATGGTTTCTACTCCAACAGACACATTTCAACAAGCAAGTTTTGGAGCATGATGGTGTAAGAATTCGCTAGAAACCAATGTGGATCACCTAGGGGGCCGGATGAAGTCAGAGCGAAGCATCTATGGGTGAATTGGGCTTGTAAGGTTTTAGGGGAAAAATTCAAATATAGCTGCCATGTTGTGACCTGTATTCTCTTGAGAAGAGGTGAATGGCGGGGTGAGAAGTACCCAGTGGGGATGGGAGGAGACCTGATGCCGGTTTCTAGGGATCAGGACTGGGTCCAGTCTTGGTGAGTGCCCCCAAAGCTCAAAGAGTGACGAGAGCAGGAGAGGCTAGCCAAGTGTGGCTGCCATTTCCATCTCATGCCTTCCTTCTTCGATACTCCCTCCTACTAGAAGAGGTCTCCCAGGCTGTGGAAGACCTAGGACAGGGCTCACCAACCTCCTTATATAACCTCCTTTAGTGGGCGAGCGGCCCTTTGCAATGGTACCGAGTGCTTGCTGGGAGGGCATTGGGAAATTTGCAGAGTGGCCCAGAAGGTGAGCAGAGATGTAAGCACAGGTGGAGTCTTAGGCCCTGTGCATGAGGCACAGCCAGGTTACAGACCTTAAGAAAACGGTCCTGGGCACCTGGGTGGCTCAGTGGGTTAAAGCCTCTGCCTTCGGCTCAGGTCATGGTCTCAAGGTCCTGGGATTGAGGCCCGCATCGGGCTCTCTGCTTAGCAGGGAGCCTGCTTCCTCCTCTCTCTGCCTGCCTCTCTGCCTACTTGTGATCTCTTTCTGTCAAATAAATAAATAAAATCTTAAAAAAAAGAAAGAAAGAAAGAAAGAAAGAAAGAAAGAAAGAAAGAAAGAAAGAAAGAAAGAAAGAAAGCGGTCTTGCTTGCATATACCAAGTTCAGGTCACCACAGTTTCCTTTTCCATAGAGAGTCCCTCATAGGGAAGGAAGGAAGGTTAGTAAGGTGAGCAGGAGGAAAGAAACCAAGGGAATGGATATCTAGATGCTAATAATGAGGCCAGTGACTCATTTGTAGACCTTTGGCATTACTAAGACAGGACAGAGCGGGGTCCTAGGAACTGGGATGACCAAGGTACGGTCTCGAGTTCTCTTCTTTGGCTAGTTAGCCATGTTCATGAAATATGGTATGTCCAGCCAGACATTATATGCAAAGCCTAGATACAGTGTCGGGTGCCTATTTGGTCCTCAGCAAAGCCTGGCCACCCTCACATAACCATTTCTGTCATCATCGGGAGGCTGTGAGATCCTTGAGGACAGGCGAGCTGTTCATGTGTCTCCAAATCTCTGGCTTGACCAAGTGTCTAGTGCAGAGGTCAGAGTCCATGAGCCTATGTTGACCTGTTGATTAAGTGAGTGAAGACATTTCTGAGCACCTAGGCCCTGCAGACACCTTTAAAAGGCGTGGAAAAAGCCTCTGAGACTGACTTTGTCCTAAAATGAGAGGGGGCATAAATAAAAAACGTTGTACATTGAAAGGCCAGTGCGGAGGTAGCATTTGCAAAGTGCCACGTGAATCAAAAAAACAGAGGGAACTTCAGGAATCTGGAGGAGGAGTGAATTATGTGGGTTGGTAGGGAGAGTGTGACATGTATTAATCCAGAATCAGGTCGAGAGTTTGGAAAAAGTGGTAACCCTCTAACCCTGTGACAGTGGGAATGGAGAGAATAAAAACTCTCCCCAAGGGTGGGGGGAGGCGTCCGCAGACACCCGCATTCAGTTGGGTACTGGGAAATGTTTAACAACCAGCTCTCCAGGAAAAGAAGTGTATGTGTAAATGCATTTAAATTTTTCTGATATAAAGGATCTGTAGCACAAAATTCACAAATAATAATAATAAGATGTCCAGTACTTCCTTATAAACTTCATAAGCCAGTTGGTTGCCACCAAATTTTTTGTTGCTTTTTGTTGAGCTCTTGTATCCACAGCTGACTTGTGGGTGCAATTCAACCATTTCAGTAGAATTTCATCCTAATCCACTAACTTTTTCCCCATCCATCTCATTGTTGTTAAATCTGATCATGTAATCTGCTAAACTCTTTTTCACCCTCGTGCATATTCATTAAACTGAAAGCTCTTTCCGTTTCAGCATGAAGTATGTCAGAACTTACTCATTCACCAATGACATGAACATCTTTCCTGAATCAGTTAAGAATTTTCAAATACCGGGAGAGCATTTTCCTCTTTTTTTTTAAGAACACTATTCACAAAACAATGACCACAGATGTGACTCACTTTTCAATTTAATCTGCATTATTGACATTTCTTCCATCACTTTCTTCACTCTAGATAATCAACAAAACAAGAAATCAAGCCCTAACTTGTAATGTTTGCTGAGTTCCAAGATACACGTACCCCACAGTGGCCAATTTTGTGAGATCCTTGAACATGGAATTGGAGAGAGATTTACAATAGCATACCCTTATGTGCTATTTCTACCATATAGAGACTGTAAATGTAAATAATCTCAAGGGCATGGATAAAATAAGTGATGAGTCTGAGTATTTATTACCTAGGTGTTTAAGCATAATGTATTTAATTATAAGTTAATGTTGTAAATTTTAATCATGGCTGTTTTTAACAACCAGGCCCATGAATTCTTAACAATTTAATAATGGAGAGCTGGTGGAAGCCGGCTCCAACATACTATTGCCTTCCTACTGAGGGTGAGTCTCCTCTTTTCTTCGCCTTGCCCCTTCCAGGGGTGCGGGGCCCAGTGACCCAGGCTGCCTCCGACAGAAAACCTCAGTCAGGGTTCCTTTCCTTCCTGGGTCTGGCCCCAGGCAAGCTGCAGGGAGTCCGAGGCCTCAGCCGCATGACTCCCCCTCCTTGTGACTTCCACTATTCCCTAGAACTGCACATTTCACACTTCTTTCTTTAAAGACAAAAACAAGAAGGGAGGGTCTGTGTGGCTGTGACCAAGGACAATTATAAACAGAGCACTTGGGCTCGGTTCCCGCCCCCGCTCCTGCCAAAGTGTTCTTCAAAATCTCCCTCCTGGGGGCACCTGGGTGGCTCAGTGGGTTAAAGCCTCTGCCTTTGGCTGAGGTCAAGATCTCAGGGTCCTGGGATTGAGGCCCGCATCAAGCTCTCTGCTCAGTGGGGAGCCTGCTTCCTCCTCTCTCTCTCTGTTTGCCTCTCTGCCTACTTGTGATCTCTCTCTGTGTCAAATAAATAAATAAAATCTTTAAAAAAAAAAAAAATCTCCCTCCTTACCTGCCTAAAGAAACCCAAACCTGCCTGACGGGTTGGAGAAGTTCACAACCTTCTCCACTCTCAACAGCGTCACAAGAACAAAGAGGCACAATTCCTACTATCACAAATGCGAACTTTTATGGGCAAAGCAAACTTTTATTGAGAAATTTGACAAAAACAAGCTCCCCCAGGCTCCACCCTCGGCCTTATTTTCCTTTCTTAAGCAATATGCCTTTCACACAGATGTGGAAAAGCGGCCATGTGGGGGGCGGGCGGGAATAACCTGTCTGCCCCCCACCCTAGGCTGACACGGGGAAGTTTATTTTTGCTCTAGTTGGTAAATAACAAATCTCCCATCCGCACCAGTGCCCCCGAGCCTCCTGCAGGGTACCTTTCCCTTCCCCGGGCCCTGCTGCCTCTCCCCCACTCCCCAGTTTGGCCACAGCAGGTGCCTCCAGACCTGCTCCCACATCTGAGAGGACAGTGCCTGGATTCTGCCCATTGTTAAGTATTTGGGCTGTGCCCCTGCCTGCATCCTCCCAGTCACCGGGTTTGAGCTGCAGAACATGCTGCGTGCTCAGTCCCCACCTCCAGATCCCGGCCAGATGAGGCCCACCTCCTGGCCCTGGGACCCATTTTGTTTTTAATAGAGAAGGACTTAGCAGCTTGGAGTCCAGCGAGCGCTTCCAGAATCTAATGATTCTGATCGTGCCAGCCCACCACAGGCTCGCAGGTGGCTTCACTTCCTTCCCCCCACATCCCAGTTTCCTTAAAAGCCTGGGTGCTCTCACTTGGCACTGACGCCCCCTCCCGCCCCACCCACCAGGGCCTTACCACCCATTAGACCTCCCAAGCATTGACCCTCTGCGCCTGGGCTGCACAGTGCCACCCCGTGCCTGACCTCACCCTCTACTGACCTCCCTGACTCTCGTGACTCTATCAGTGCTGGGTTGCAGTGCCTCACTTGCCCACGGGGACTTTCCCTCCTCTTCAGCTGTGGGATCCGAACCTGAAGGCTCATCTGAACCCAGTTGGGAATTAGTTGTTGCGAATTCCTAACTTACCATATCCCAATTACAGCCGTGACCCTCACAGAGGTCCAGGGACTAGTTTAAATTTGGCTTTCCCACCTTTTGACCAAAATCATAGAAGAGTTGGAAGGGAAAGGATTCTGCGAA
The DNA here is from genome assembly GCA_004023965.1 of Spilogale gracilis. Taxonomy (NCBI): domain Eukaryota; kingdom Metazoa; phylum Chordata; class Mammalia; order Carnivora; family Mephitidae; genus Spilogale; species Spilogale gracilis. The sequence continues at coordinate 45,460 of PITA01012636.1, forward strand.
GGAACTGTAATGTGATCAGTACCCAAACATAATAAAATAGTTTTCGTGCTGACAGGAAATGTTTCCTACTTTGCTTTGGGTTGTGGACTTGCTATGAAGTCATTAGTAATTAGATCGTGGGGTTTTTTTTCCCCCCTCCTCATTTTCTTTCTTGACTGTTGCTTTAAATGCATTGCTCACCGATGTTTAAGAATTTATATTAGAAGTGATTTCCAATAAGAGGCCTATTGACTAATTATTCAACCTCGTTCAGTAACTCTTTTCAAAAATAATGTGCATGTTTAGGACAGGAGTGTTTTCCAGTTGTCACTCCATGAGATAAATGTGTGGGGAAATGACGAGAGTATAAATAGATGTGAATGTCATTTGATCTAATTGAAGATGAATGCTGAATTTTAGGAGCCATTGTAGAATTGGGTCCTGATTCCAACTTGCATTGAAAGAGATTTATGATCATGGGATATGAGGCCTTGTCTCCCAAGCTCTGTCCGGGTGACTGTTAATGCCTTCAGCTCAGTCCTCTGCATCTGGAGGAGCCCGCCCGCAAGGTGGATGGGGGAGGAAGGAGGGATATTGAGGAGGGTAGGACAGGTCAACAGTACGAAGCAAAAAATAAATAATTAACACGACTGCTTCATCTTGGCCGTGAAATGGAAAGTGGATTGATGCAGTAAGAGGCACTTACACATCTATCCTGTGGACACATCTGTCCTGTGTATGTTTTGCCAAGCGGCAGTCCCTTGGACTTTTTTGTCTTCTTCTGTTCATATCAAGATTTTCCAGAATGTTGTTTGAAGAGGGAATTCATAGTAGTTCTAGCACTGTTGGTTTTAGACCCTGTTGTTGAAGCCTGGCATACCCATCGTGTTGGAGCTTGTCTTCTACTCTGACCTCTGGGACCACTTATGTCTGATCCATGGCTACACGCAAAGGAGATCGTGGTCCGAAAGGAGGGTTCTGTTGTAGTCGTGATGCTGGGAGGTGCTTCCGTGCTGGAATACAACAAGGCAGGGTTTAACATATTAACAGGTGTATTAAATTGAATTGTTTTGAGGGTTTTAATACCCTTTGCGGTTGCTAGGGAAAGCTGGTGTTCTTCATGACCCACTTGAAAAATAAAATGCCCTTGAACCTCTGGGTCAAATGCTGAATTCCTTCTGCAGGTGGAAAAGCTGCACCTTACAAGGGAGGCCAAGTCTCATTTTTGTGATGACCTTACCCATTTGAAACTTTCCTGGAATCTCTTATCATTAGCTCCCCACCCAAAGGATGAAAAACACCATCTGATTTCCAGTTTTTTTCCCAGCTCTTATTTGAGTTTGCAACTTTCTTGACTAACAGATGGCCAGAAAATGTGTAAGCCCAAATAAAAGCAAAGCATGGGCTCCACCGTGTCTTCACTGGTGTCAGTTGCTTTTTAAAATTAAAATTATGCAAATGATCCCTGGGCTTTAAGTAAGAGAGTCAGAAATGAAAGAAACAACCCCAGCACTTGAGAGTGTTTTAGTTTGGGTTGTGCGTAGGGCTTTTATTTATTTATTTATTTTTTAAGGCTTTTAATGTTTCCTTTTAAAGAGAAAGAGGAGAAGAGGCATTTGTTTGCGAGTTGCTCATTCACAAAGCACACAGAGTTTCACCCGCAGCCAGCCTAGGATGTTAGGGCTGGCAGAGACCCTAGAGATCCCTGTTTTAATTGACTTGAGAGGGAGGAAAAGATTCTGGAGGAAAAGACCAGAGGAGGGCCTAGCCGCCCCGGGCTTGGCATCTTTCTTACCTCAAGGAGTTAAAAGTCTGGGGCTGAGCGTGATCAACCAGATGGTCTTAAACAGTAACATGGTTCATATTGTTTAGATTATCCTGTTGTAAGCACCGTGCCTCGTTTACCTTTTATGGAATAAAGTGTGGAAAATTGACCACAGATGTAAGTAACCAAGAATGACGGGGAAGCTGTTGTTACCAGACCTCTTCTTTTCTCTCCAACACTCCTGATCTCGCAGATAAAAATAAAGAGAGAAATGGGAGGCGGGTGGAAAGCTAGCTTGCCTTGCCTCGATGGCGCGGGGCTCAGCACCGCCAGCCCTCGGCTCTGCGGTTTCCGTAAAGCCACGCTTGGCCTTGAGACTCGTGCGCAGGCTGCCCTCAAATTCTGATTTTCCAAGTGCCCTCCAGTGAAATTACGAGACCACGTAAGCAGTTTTTCCATCCTGTTTTGAAAGGCAGGGGGGCAAGGCCAACACGCTGCCATGGGGCCCTTCTGCAGCCCCACATTCCCTGTAGGAGAGAAGTGGGGGCACTTTGCGGCCCGAGGAGCTCAGATAAATTCTGCATTCCCATTGCTTTGATTGCTATCTTAGCTGCGGGCTGGGCCAGATTGATTAGAACTCGGCCCTTGTTATTCCCCAGAATGTATTTGTGAGCTTTACACATGAGCTGGCTACCCAGAATGGGCCCGGCCCCGAGAGGGAGCTTGTTGGGACAGGCTTGCGCTTCCCTTACAGCATGCTCTTTAGGATTATAAAGGCATTTATGCCTTTTTAAACCCTCAGAGGAATATTCTCCAAGCAAAGTAATAAACTAGGTTTAATGAAGTCCTTTTTGCCGCTCCCCCCCCCCCTTGTACCTCAGTTCTCTGCACACTGCTAGGCCCACGCTGACCTTGCCTTTCACCCTGCTCTGTGGCACTTACGGAACCAGGCAGGTGATGGGGCGTCTGCCGGCAGGTCCAACGGCAGTAAGGGCTGGAATTAGCCAGTCGGGGAGCAAGGGGCCTCTGGAAAAGGACGCCGCTTCTCAGAGCAGTCTGCCGGCTTGTGTTGCCTTCATGTGAGGCCCGAAACAGGATGGGGCCCACTCCTCTGCTCTTTTGTACCATCTCTCTTCTCATTCCCAATCGGCTCAGCTCCTCCTTTCTCCTGCGAGGCCCTTCTGTTCATCTCTTCCACCAGCCTCTCCCTCTGTTGTCCTGGCTTCACTGTCAAGAAACTCACCCAACATCAGACACCTGTAACCCCTAACCCATTCCTCACAAGCTTTCCCTGGAAACCCTGATCTGTCTCCAGGACACCGCTTTCTTCCCAGGCTTCTCTGGTTTTCCGTGCACACTTGAGCTCACTGTCCTCCAGGACCCCTTGGAAACCTCTGCCCTTTTAAGCGGAGGTGCCTCACTAGCCCACCCCCATCTGTTACAAACTCCTGGGGGCTGCGTTGCACTCACCTCGGACTTGGGCACAAGGCGTTGTCACACACTCCTTCCTTCCTCCCTGGTGAACTCAGTCGTCCCCTACTTGTCTGTCCCCCAGCCGTGTAGTTCCTCTGTCTTCTCTGCTCCCATGACGGTGCTGTCCACTCCCGCACATGCCTTTGCTGCCAGGCTGCTGTCTGGAATCACCAACACTTACCCTCTGAACTCCCCTTCCCTGACTGCAGCCTTCTGTGTCACTGTTTCTGCCATCCTGTCATTCATGTAAGGACCTCCCGCTTTCCACCCTCTGTCCTCCCAGACCCTCGGTGCCCTCTCACCCCAGCCTGGTAGGTAGTAGACGATTCTAGCCACATTCTCCAGCATCCTCCCTTTCCCCCGCCACCATCCCCACCGGGCTTGTTCTTCTTCGGCTCCAACTGAGCAATCCCCAGCCTCAATCAATTCACAGGGCCTGTATCCTGAGCCTGCCTGCCGAGGGCCTGCTAAGAGCTGCTGGGCATAATCACTTAATCTGTGTAAATGACTAGGGACCAGCCCCTGGCTTCTAACATTGCCCCAGCCCTCCGTGCCACCCTGGCCCTGTTTCTCAGTCCATCGGCTCATTCTCTTCCCTTCGTCACCAAATGTTGGGAAAACTCCTCAGTAGTGCTGCTTTTATGTTTCCCCGAATGCATCACGCTGCAGTCTGGCTTTTGCTGCCATCAAAATTGCTCTGTCGAAGGTTACCTGTGACCCTCCAATTTCCTAATTTTCTTTCTTCAGCTCACAGGGTCTCTCTTGAACTGTCCACTTTTTGGAGTGTTCGAGCTCTTCTTTCCCGGCCGTGACAGGTGTCTCCCACGGCTCTCCTCTCTCTGAATCTTCATTCCATTTTCCCCACTGGCTCTCCCTTTTCTTTCTGCCTCCCCCCAAAGTGTTATTCCCTTAGTTCCTGCCCTCTGCTCCACCCCTCCTCTCACTCTAGACAAGACCCTCTTCCTGTAACATGGGAAGAAATAGAGGCTGGACCCTACCAAAGGCCACTTCTGAAAAGATCCTTCTCATTAAACACAGATGGGAAACGGAATACCCAGATGACTGGCTAGTACCTAGCGGGCTGCTTCTGAGACGATAGGCATGAGTCCCAGGACTGAAAAGTGCTCATTTGGGCGGTGAGAGCAAGTGTCGGGACCCATGGTTTCTGGGTGGGCAAGCCCTGGCATCAGCAGAGGGTTTGAGCCACCACATTGGATGTTCACAATCTCACAGGTCATCAGGGACAATGAATGGGACGTACCTGGAATCTGGAGAAGAGTTGCCATTTCAAAATTTGGGATGTGTAGTGGAAACAGGTGGAGTGTGGGCTTACATATAACATTTCAGATCTTGCTCTCCTCTTACCACTTGTGTGATGTTGGGCTCCTGACTTTTCAGGCTGTATCTCCGCGTTTTCATCAGCAAAGCAGGTCACTTTATCTGCCTCTTCCCAGGATTAGGGATAATGCACATCTTAGGAAGATACTGTTATTTGCTAGACTCAGTTCAGTGGGATGACTGAGCTGATAGAGGCATATTCTCTTAGGCTAACCATAACCTGACAATACTGGCAACCCATCAAAAATCACTTCATTACCTCTTTTACGACACTAGGTTCAGGAGTCAATGGAGAGCATGAGCAGAAGTGGTCCCTGCTCTCAGACTGATTGAAACCACACACTATGCTGCTAGAGCCCATTCCCTAATCATCTCTCAGCCAGGTTTCCCTGATAGTGGACGGCAGGAGTTCTGAAGATGGAGAGATTAAGTGTGGGCCCTGGTAGCCGGGGCAAGTGGCCTTATAGAATCTTTGACTTCCTGGAACAGAAATGCCATGTTAGTACAAAGCAAGTAATGAGTGATAGAGTCCGAGGCTTCTACAAAACTTAGGTGGGAGCATTAAAATTGATGCCAGAGACCCCAGGGATCCACTGAATATTTTTGAGTGAGAATATGATGAAACAGGGTTTCAGGAAGATTCTTTTAGCTTCCTTATGTAGAAGACATTTTTGAGTGGGAGAATGGAGCCAGGGAGGATGGACAGACTGTTGAAGGAACTAGAACCTGATTTGAACATACAGGGTTAGGTTGGGAAGGAAAAGATGGAAATGGAAAACTATTTTAGAAGAAAAAAAGGATTAAAAGTATTAGCGACAATTTTCATATTCTTAGTGGACACTGACCAGATGTCCTACAATTTAGCTCAGTTATAACACTCTAGAGATCCTGCAGGTTAAAAGCTCAGTCCTATAAGACTGTTCCCCACCCTCCACCCCCACTGTAGATGCCACCTGTGTTTCTGACTGTCCGGCTATAGATTGAAGGCTCCCACGATCCCTTCCTCAAGTTCAATTTATTGTTCGGATGGCTCACAGGCATTGGAAAAACAGTTTACTTACTACGTTACCAGTTTATTAAGAATATAACCCGCGGGGCACCTGGGTGGCTCAGTTGGTTAAGCGGCTGCTTGCTCCTTGCTCAGGTCATGATCCCAGGGTCCTGGGATGGAGCCCTGTATCAGGCTCCCTGCTTGGCAGAGAGTCTGCTTCTCCCTCTGCCTCTGCCTCTCCCTCCCCTGCTTGCCCACCCCCACCCCCCGACTCTCACTCTCTCTATCAAATAAATAAAATCTTAAGGGGAAAAAAAAAGACTACAACCCAGGACCAGACAGATGAAAGAGAGGCAGAGGGCAAGGTGTGGGGGAGGGGGCCTAGAGCTTCCGGGCACACCACTCTCCCAGGACCTCCCTGCATTTACCGACCGAAAGCTCTCTGAACCCTGTCCTTTTGGGGGGGCTTTTGCAGGTTTTATTACATAGGCACGATTGATTAAATCATTGGCCACTGTGGAGGTGATTGATTCATCCTCCAGCCCCTCCCCACTCCCAGAGGTCATGGGGTGGACTTAAGTGCCAACTTCTAACCAGGTTGGCTCTCCAGGCAACCAGCTCCCATCCTTGGGGGTTTTCCAAAAGTCCCTTCATTAACATAAATTCAGGTGTGGTTGTAAGGGGCTTGTTACCTATCAGAACTTTGCTGTTATCACATAGGAAATTCTGAGGGTTTAGGAGCTCTGTGCCCAGATGGGGGATGAAGACCAAATATATATTTCTTCTTAGAAATCATAGTTTTGCACAATTGAAAGCAAAAAAAAAAAAAAATGACTTAAAAGTAACTCCAGAGTTTCCACTGGGATGTTATGAAAACGAAAGGAAAACTTTTTTGTGTGGTAAAGTAGAACAACATAACTCTTACCATTTTGGCCATTTTTTAAGAGCATCGTTTAGTGACATTAAGCACGGTCCCGCTGTCGTGCTGTGGTCACCACCACAGAAACTTCTGTAGCAATTTGAAGCATCTGAGCATGTGGCCCATGTGCTTGTATTTGGGTGCGCTTTTTATTTCAACCTTTTCTGGTAATTTGTTTTATCATATATTGCAAAATATCAGTCTGCAGTGATGTGGAAATTAAAAAAGAAAGAAAGAAATGGGTCCTTTTCTTCAGATTGCTTGATATATACTATTCTAGAGGAATAAGAAATGTAAACAGTCCCTGGGAAGGAAGAAGTGAGATAGAGGAAGGATACCCTCTCCCTTCCTCTGCCAGGCAAGAGCCTGTACATTCTCAAAGCTCAACTCCTGGGTCCTTCCCTCCAAAAAGCCTTCTCTTACCAGCCTTCCTGCTATATCCCCAGGCCTCACCAGAGACTGATCAGTCCTCATGCAGCCGCTGCCCCGTGGACATGGTTCATTTGCTGTCGTGGTACCGGATGAACTGACCATCTTAGAGGGGTCCCCCACTAGAATATGAGCTCTGTGTGGAAACCATGGCCTTTTCATCTCTATATCCACATCACCTTGCACACAGTAGGTGCTCAGTGAAGGTTTGCACACATAAATCGAATTGAGTTGAAAAAGTCATCTTGGATGATGGATAGAGACCACGGTGGAGATATTTTATAGGTAAAGGAGCATTAGGGCCATGCCTGGCATCCAAGACCCTTTGGGAAGGAGGAGACCGTTCATCTGTCGTGGATAGAAAGTATGGAGAAGACGAGGAAGCTGAAGCCCAGGATTGGATTCGGGCAGCCTGTGTGGGAAATGTGTGCTGGGAAGTCAGAAGAGAAGAGGGAAGGACAGCAGCATGGTCCCCGCTTTGCTTTCACTCTTTGACCTCGTACTTCTGCTGAAGCATTCGTCATAGTTTCTTCCTCAATATCCGATCCTCAGACACACTTCAAACTTTCTCATTCATGAATTTGCTTACCTGCTCAACAGGTAGGTATCCACTAAGGGCCTACTCTGTGTCCAGATTCATGCTACAGACTTCACTTACACTCTTCCTAGCCTCTGAAAACCCTTTTAAGGTAGGTGTCTCCCCTGTAGAAGAGGCTCAGAAAATGGAATTATTTGCCCCAATGAAGGCAGCTGGTCAGTGGCAGAATCAGATCTTGAACGCAGAGCTCGAATCCTTCCTTCCTTGCACAGCGTCAGGAGGCTGGTGCTCCATGAATGTTGTTGGATCTTTTCTAGGAAAACGTGGACCAGGATGGGAAGAAAAGGGAGAGAAGTGACCATCTGAAGTCAGGGGTTGGCTCAGCCAGTTCACAGGACGATTGAGGAAGAAGGCAGCTGGGGTGGGCACTGTGGAGCTGAGGGGCTCATGTCTCCAGGAGGGCCTCGTGACCAAGGAAAAAGAGAGGGACTGTGTGGGTCAGACTGTGTTTAGGACGGAGGGTAGTCAGGTGTGAGTCTGGCAGAAGAGACCCCTACGACTTCTGGTCCCAGGGGGACTTCTCTGAACACTAGCTGTTGATTTCTGAGCCGACTGTGTCCTTCCATACACTCTCCTCTCCTGGGACATGAAGATGAATGGGGAGTGGGACCACTCTGCTGATCCTTCTTCAGAACTGCATGGCAGGAGTCAGGGAAGGAGGGTTCGGCTGTCTGTGTCGGGAGTAGCCCTTCACACAGGCGCCCTTCACTGCCTGCGGAATGCATTCTTCGTTTGGTCCTCAGCCTTCGCCCAGAGGAAGTGGTTGAAACATGATTGGACTAACCAGGGTTGGTCCTATCTATACTAGGGGCATGAAGTCCTTGTCTACCTGACTTGCCTTCTTCGGGGATGGCAGCGCCCAGAGGCCCAGCTGCAGAAGCAGGCTTTAGGCCTTCTTGGGGTTTCTGACCAGAGAGCAGCCAGTCCCCATCACTGCCTCGCATCAACTCTAGTGGTTTTCCAAGGTCCATATCACACCCTCTGGACACTACTTGTGCTGGCCCAGGCCGTCTCTCCCACCTCATCTCCTGTCATTTCCCCTTGCTTTCTCCACTCCACCTCCACAGGCCTCCTTGCTCTTTATACACGCCACGTCCGTTTCCAACCCCTAGCCTTTTCACTTTGTTTCCTCTTCCCAAATGTCCCTTCTGCCATGTATTTGCACATCCTGCTCTTTCCCTCAAATCTCTGTTCAAATCCTCCCCTTCCCTCCAGACCTTACCACCTATTTACAGACAGTACTTCCTGTTTCCCTTTATCCCATTGCTGGCTCTGTTTTCCTTTATAACCTATGCTTGCCGGCATAACCTATGTGTTGGCTTGCCTTTTCATTGCCTCTCCGCTTCACCTGAACGTGAACTCCCTGTGAGCAATTGATCTTGTTCAGTGTTGCATCCCCACAGCATCAGAATGATCCTTCACACATTGTAGGTGCTCAATTATTACTTGCTGGATGAATGAATGACCAGTGACCAGCTTCTTTCTCAGGAATCTGAACGAAGGATGTAAGTGACTTTCTTGGTTGGTTACTGATAGGTTCTGGTTGTGTAGGGTCATCAGGCTTGGGCTGACAACCATGTTCATCACATGTAAGCACAGGGAGCTCTGGTCAAGATCCAAAGAGAAGCTGAGCTAGGGCACCTGGATGGCTCAGTTGGTTAAGCATCTGACTCTTGCTTTTGGCTCAGGTCATGATCTCAGAGTCCTGAGATTGAGCCCTGAGTTGGGCTCCCCACTCAGTGTGGAATCTGCTTGAGATTCTCTCTCTCCCTCAATGTCTGCCCTTTCCCATGCATACCTGTGTGTGTGTGTGTGTGTGTGTGTGTGTGTGTGCGCACATACTCTCTCTCCCTCCCAAAATAAAATCTTAAAAAGAAAGAGAGAGAGAGAGAGAGAGAAGCCGAGGCCAGAGAGCCCAAGTGTGCTTGCAAGGGGAAGAGAAAGCTTTGCTGGCTGGGGGGCCTCTCTCTATCCCTTTGTGTCACAACCGTATTTGTATTTGTTTTCTCACTGATTTGTCTGAGGCTCTGTATTCGTTTTCTCTTTCTACAGGACAACTCACCACAAATTTAGCAGCTTCAGGCCATACCCATTTATTATCTCACTTCTGGTCCTGTAGGTCAGAAGTCCGGGTGGGCTGAGTTCTCTGCTCAGTGTCTCACAAGACTGAAATTAAGGTATTGGCCAGACGGGCCTCTTATCTGGAGGCTCTGGGGAAGAATTCGCTTCCAGACTCCTTCTAGCTTATTGGCAATCTTCAGTTCTTTGCAGTTGTAGGATTGAGGTCCCTGTTTCCTTGTTGGCTTTTGGCAGGGCCCCCACTCTCAGTTCCAAGAGACCCCTCTTATCTCCTTGCCATGTGGTCCCCTCCATGTCAAATCACTCCCACGGCTCTCTGACTTCCTCTTCTGCTACCAGCAGGAGAAAATTCTGTGCTCTTAAAGGGTTTGTGTGATTAGGTTAGGCTCTAGGCTTGCCCAGATAATCTATTGATTGACTCGAAATCCACTAACCAGAAACTTAATTACATCTGCAAAATTCCTTTTGCCTTGTAACCTAACATTATCAGAGCATAAAATCTCATCATACTTACAGTCTTAGCATTAGGATAGAGAATCTTGAGGGACCATTTTAGCATTCTGCCTACCACAGTATTTATTTTTTAAATCTCCTTTAATTAATTAACTTGAAGAGGGGATGGGGAGGGTCCTGTCATTTGCAACCAAAGAGCCATGGCCATAGTCACAGGGGCCTAGCCTTGGGGAGTGATGGTGGGGGGTTGCAGTTATAAACTTTGTCTTCCTGACCTCTGCTAAATTGTGGTTCTTTATTTTTCCTCTGGAATAGAGTTCAGAATATAGAGATGTAAAAGATTAGACCATCTGCCATACTTCAGATGCCAAAAATAATGAAAATAGCCGCTTGCCTGCAAACTCTGGTAGAAAACTTTTTTTTTTTTAATGCTTTTCCTTGCAGCTCACTGTCCAAGTGAGATCACTGGTTATCCCAAGCCTTTTCCCATGACTTAATTGATGAGGAGAGGACTGCCCAGCTAAATCTCACAGAATACATTCTGAAGGTAATTGGCTGAAAGCCTCCAGACTCTTGTTGAAATGAGTGGTTTTGGTTAATCCACACCATGAAGCTGAAAAGCTATTATGTATGTATATTTTTGTCCAGAGGTATTATTAAGACATTCCATATAGAAGGAAATAAATTGTGGTTTGGGAATGAAAAAAAATGTTTAAAGAAAAGGGCAACACATAAACTCTGTTTCCTGTGGATGTAAATCAGAACAAGTTTGAAAGCCTTTTGTGATTCAGAGAGAGGTCAAGGACCCAACCTGCTGTGGGAGGCTGAGGAAAACAAAACGGTTACATTCTGCTGATTTTTCCTCTACTGCCGTTAGCTCTTCCATTTGTGCGACGTGACACATGTTTTCCAGAACACAGTGGGAACTTGGAGATGGGCAACGGCTCTCTAGTTCACTGCCTAGCTTCAAACAACGAATAGTAGTAGCTGAGTGTTAAGCATCCATGTGGTAAATGGGGGGGGGAGATTGTGGGGAAAAGCTTTCTTTGTGGAAAATTGCCAGCAGGTTGAAGGGTTGTGAGATTATCAAATCCTAGAGAGCCTCAGAGATGGAAGTAGCCTCATCTCCCATAGGCTAGTGGTGCCCTTATTTGATGCATGGACCATTTCAATAACAGGGAGACAGGAGGGCATCAGCTCTGCTTGATCCTACTCTTTAGAGTGAATCAGAAAAAAACAAAGAGGGAACAACCGCGAATAAAGATAAGGGGTCCTAGGCTTCGGGTAGTGCCTGGTGCTACTGTTGGGGGACTGACAGAATTGAGGCTCAGTGCTGATTGGCGATCATGATACCTAGTTAGTAGGGTTAGAGAATTAAGTAAAATGTGTGGGCAAGCTTTGTAAACCATCAGGCAAATTGTGTTGTATTAGTGGTATTAATAAGAAGACATTGAGACTCTCACCCAGGATGGTGAATGGTCAATGTCTAAAGAAAAGGTACATGGAGCCCCAGACAGGTATAGGAAATACAGAGGAAAACATTGTGTTCTTGAAACCAACAAGTGTAACACTAGGAGCTTGAAATTGCTTTAAAAAGGGAGGAGGGGGACCTGTGCAGGACAGAGACCTTGGGCCCAGGACAGAAAGGCCGCACCGCTTGGGTATACAAAGCTGTGACAGAGCTCTCAGTAGTTCAGCCTACCACCTGAGCTCCTGAGCTGCTCTCCAGGCTCCTGGAGCAACCAGAGGCCAAGCTTGAGTCTGAGGACCCAAGGGGACAAGAGCCAACCCTGGAGCTGTCATAGCCCCTCACTGAAATAAAGGCAGTTTCCGTAGCCATTAGATGGTTGTATCCAAGTGATCCGTGTTGCTTGTTGACTTCTTTAAACGTGTCTGTCACAAACTGTCTCCTCTCTTGGGTGACACTGTACCCCTACAGATGGAGGATTCAGAGAGCGAGAGAGAGACAAACCCTTGGCTTTTGGCCATAATGGGGTTAAGGGCATTTGTTCATTTCTTTATTCAAATAGCATTTATTGATGCTGCCCTTGCTCAGCCCTGCCCGGGGCCCCAAGGAGTCAGAGATGCAGCTGTCACACAGGGGCAGGTGTAGTGCAGTTTCGGCTTCCCCCAAACCCCCTGTGCCCTCGTCAACAGTGATTTAATATAGTCACTGCGGCTGCTGATTTCTGTCCCGAAGATCTTGTGGCCAGACATACTTCCTCTCCTCTACCTTCAGGAAACCCTGCTTCTCCTTCAGAGCCCTACCAAATCTCATGCACGTGGATCACCATTTGCTCATTGTCTCTGCCCTAAGTTTGCTGTCTCTTGTCGCGTTCCCATTGGCCTTGTCCTCGTTTGATAGCCCCGAGCCTGGCTTCATGGGTGCTCGTCAAGCTGAACATTGGGCTTGTCACTTCCAGCCCTGTGGGCCAGCTTCAGGGAGGCAGGTTTGAACTTCCTGCTCCCAGACTTCTCTGTGCTCATTGTTTCCCTGGGAGTGGGTATATCGGTGTTGCCCCCAAGTGGTACAGACTGGGCAGAAGTGGAATCCAGGTTGTCAGTGGGAACGCACAGTAGGGCATCAGGCAGTGCTGTGGTTAAAGGTGGGTGAGCAGAAAAAGGAGGCAAGGCAAGGTATTCCAGATAGCACCATGAGCCCAAGTTCAAGGGCCAGGAAGAAATGAGGACTCTACTAATGAAGGGGTAGGGGACCAGGAAGAGGAAGCTCTAATAATTACCAGCCAGTACTTATAATGACTGATCCCATCTTTATATATAATGACACTCAGTCCAGAGTGTCCCAAAGGTATAATATAGTCCCTGGCATTCCGGTTGTTCCTGAAGAAAGAAGTCACTGGCTGTTGCCAGCATAGGTGAACCTTGAGGCATTCCATGACCTTAGCCCTGGCCAGGGGGAAGGGAACGCAGCTGAGATGGGGTACAGCCAGAACAGGGGCGTTAGGATTGCAAGGTGGTGTGAGCGGCTGGGTTGCAGCGCCTGTGGTCTGTCCACAGTGAACCCATCCTGTAGTCAGTGGGGGAAATGGAGTGATCCTTTCCTCCATGAAAGGTTCCGGCAGAGCTGTCACGGCCTGAGTGGGTGCTGAATTCCAGAGATGGGAAAAACGGTATGAGGGGGCCACCTAGCAGACAGAGCCTGTGTCCTTGGGTCATGGTGATTCCACAGCAAGAAACAGGAATCAGGAAGTAAACACCCCAAGTTCCTTCCTCTCTCCTGGTCTTCTTGGGGCCCTTCCCATGGATCTGACTTCAGCTGAAGGCAGAAGGCAAGCCTGCCCATGAATGCAGCCACTCCTGGGCAGGAAGCAGGGGGAGGAATGAAGAGATGGATCTAGAGAGGCAACAGTAGGGGTTAGAAACATAACTAATTCTGGATCCTTTTTTCTGGTGAAACGGACTCTACTGACATCCTGCCAGCCCTAATAAGGCTGGGCTCAGGACTCAGGTGAGGTGAGCCTCGAGCTAAAAAAATCTCTGTTGCTTAGAGTTGACAGGAGCTGAGAAGAGAGGGCCTGGCACTGCACCTTTGCTGTAACAGCTTGCTTCATGCAGACGGGGGCCATATGTCCTCCATTTTCCAGGACGGTCTCAATTTCAACTATTCTGTCCCATTTTGCCCATAAGAATACTGGCACTTGTCAGATCACATGCTCCAATTTTTGATTCAGAAAATATGGTCACTGTATCCTTATACCACAACAAATGCCAGATGGTTTAAAGAGCTAAGTTTTTTTTTTTAATGGTATACTTATCCCAATTGTTGAGAAAAGACAATTTTCTGACTATTGAAGCAATTGAAGAAATAATCGGTGACAAGTTTGATGGGTTCAATTGCATTTAGAAAACACTTTTTTTTTCTTTTTTGTACAGTGAAAGTCAACAAAACTAAAAGATGAAAAGGGAAGCAACAGATTGGGAGAATAGTTGCAATAAACATAACAGCTAAAAAACTTAATAGCCAGACGCTTCGGAGTTTTACATAAAGTTTAAAGGGCACCATCAAGACGTCACTGGACAGATGGTCAAAGATAGGAGTAGACAATTCATGCAAGTGAAACATTCACTGCAAACAAATCCCAGGGAGGGGTTTTAATAAATCAGGTTAACACAACTTTGAGTTACTGTATCACACCTATCACATTATCAAAAATAAATAGAACACCAGCAGGACTTTGTGGAAACATGCATTGTAGAAGGCATTATAAGTTCTGTTTTCTTTGTCCTTTTAGAAAGCAGAGTGATGATGTGTAACATAGATCACAAAAATAATCCCCCACCCTGACCCAACAAATCCACTTTTGGAACTATGTCCTAAGGAAACAATATTAGTTAGTTAAGTAAATACTATCTTAATGTAAGTTAAATTTATATGTAAATTAAAAACATATATAAATTAAATATATAGAGATATACATTTAAGCTGGACCAAAATAACCCAAATCACCAACGGTTATGTGATATCTATATGTATCACCTACAGTGAAACATCCTAAATTGCCAACAATTGTATGATGATTAAATATAATAGTCTAGGATAAATAAAATATCAGTACAAGTGGTGCCTGGGTGGCTCAGTTGGTTAAGAGACTGCCTTCGGAGACCCGGGATCGAGCCCCGCATCGGGCTCCCTACTTCGCGGGAAGCCTGCTTCTCCCTCTCTCACTCCCGCTGCTTGTGTTCCCTCTCTAGCTGTGTTTCTCTCTGTCAAATGAACAGATAAAATCTTAAATAAATATATATATCACTAAAATACCAAATATGTTCACTTTGTAATGAAGGAAGATATATTTTAACATGTTAAAAATAAAAATTTTAAGTATATTTAAGTGTTATGTGAAAAAGTACAGTGAAGCTGTGGCAGTACTGGCTGTGGTCACGTGAAAGCTAGTTTTGTCCAATTATAAGGATCAGATAAAAGTTTAAATTGTCCAGGACCTCAGTTTCCTATAGCAAAAGTGTATTGTGGAGTCTGGCAGATTGCTGCATTATTGTGGGTGCAGACAGTCTAAATGGAGCTGGATTTTCCAGAAATATTCCAGAAATAAGGAGAAGGGTCAGAATGGGGCTCTGACTCTGGTCTTCTGTAGATTGTCTGCGGGGTGATTGCTGGCGGCCGCTTCAGATGGATCCCCATTCAGGATGGGTGGCTGCTCCCGGTGTGGTGCTGTGCCCGTCGTCTGCGGAACCCCCCATCCTCTGTGTCTGTTCCTTGTGTCCTGGGTGTGACCGATGAATGCCCAGGCGCCTGGTTCTAACAGGTGATGAGCTTCCTTCTATATGTTTCCCAGATCCTTAAATGGAGCAGTATGTACTCAACCATAAAATCTTGTCAAGTCCATCCACATAAAGATCAAGTGAGTTACCTCCACTGAGGGGAAAGGCCAATACCATCTTTAGTGTCTATTTGGGGGGTATTTTTAATGCCTTAAGTGCTAATCTGTTAAAAGGAGGAGGGGCAGGGAGAGGGTTCATTGCGCAAATGTGAAACTCACAAATACTAAACCCCCGTGGGCCTCCTGTGAACACGTCGCCAGTGTGTGGCCGACTCTTCAGTCACTGGCATGTCTCTCGTCCCCAGCAGGAAGAGAGAGGCCAGAGCACACGGAACCTGAAGGTCTGCAGACCCCGTATCCAGTGGAAATCCAGGTCCAACTGGTACCTTGTCACTGGGGCAGCGACTCCTGTCGATGTTAAGTAGTCATATGTAGACCCCTTGAGTGTGTGGCATTCCACAGCTCATTGCCTCTGTGACCTCGAGTGAAGTGCTTGGCACCTGAATTTTCACAACAGAAGCAAATCTGAGGGAGGAGCCTGAGGACAGTTGGTGTGAGTGCTCTGAGGTCAGTTGCCGTGTCTGAAAGGGGATCCCATGTATATTATGAAAATTTATAAAAGGTGAAAGAGGGGCGCCTGGGTGGGGCTCAGTCTGTTAAGCAGCTGCCTTTGGCTCAGGTCATGGTCCCGGGGTCTGGGATCGAGCCTCGTATCCAGCTCCTTGCTCAGTGGAGAGTTTGCTTCTCTCTCTCCACTCGAGCTCTCTCTTGCCATGTCTCTTTCTCTCTCTCAAATAAATAAAAGCTTTGAAATAAATAAATAAATAAATAAATAAATAAATAAATAAATAATAAAAGGTGAAAGAAGAGAAAATAGAAACCCTGTAGGGTTCCCACTATCCATCCCAAAGATTGCTCCTGGTTGTCAGGGAATGGGCATGAGTTTTGAATTAAGCAGGACCACGTTCCACGTTTCAGGTGCCTTACTTCCTCTTCCTCATATGAAACACGTTCTCGACAATGTCTGCCTCTTAGGACGGTTGTGAGTTAAAATTAAATAGTTCTACGTGAAACACATAAATGAATGCATAGGGCAGAATGAACGTTCAGTAAGTATCTGTTTTCCTCTCCTCCCCTCACCTGATATGGTGTGTAGCAACGGGATGTGCTCCATTTATCGTGTGTGGACATCGTTGCTGCATCACATGTGCAGAGCTGCCGTCTAAGTCATCTACCACACAATAGCGATGACCAGACCCATGGAATGGGATTCTGTCGGGCATACTGGGACATAGCCAGTTGCCAACAACAGAAGGGGAAAGGCAGGGAGGGGGAGGCATGGGACGTGGGTCTGACTCTTTTACTGGTGCTAGGATTGCACTCAGATTGCTGATCCCCAGGCTCACAGTGAAGATATGGTCTGGCCACCATGAGGTACAGCATCTCTGAGCACCGCCCCAACACAGCAGCATCAGTGAAGGGTCCACAGTGACACAGTGGGCTCTTCCAATGGGTAGACTGAGTCCAGCAGCGGGAACTTAAAGGAAAGATGCTCAGATGTGCAGGAAAGCAGGTGGCAGTCCCCAGCAGCCGGACTATAGGTGGAGGTACTTGTGCCGGGCTTGAGGTGGTGTGCTAAGCAGATTCTGGGACAGGGATCAAGGCAGAAGGTCAACCATAAGAACTTGGGTAATGCGGTGGTGCCTGAGTGGCTCAGTTGGTTAGGCAACTGCCTTCGGCTCAGGTCATGGTCCCAGAGACCCAGGATTGAGCCCCACATCGGGCTCCCTGCTCGGCGGGAAGCCTGCTTCTCCCTCTCTCACTCCCCCTGCTTGTGTTCCCTTTCTCGCTGTGTTTCTCTCTGTCAAATAAATAAAATCTAAAAA
>PITA01012637.1:0-61078 GCA_004023965.1 Spilogale gracilis
TTTTTTTTACAGATTTTATTTATTAATTTGACAGAGAGAAACACAGCGAGAGACGGAACACAAGCAGAGGGAATGAGAGAGGAAGAAGCAGGCTTCCCGCCGAGCAGGGAACCCGATGTGGGACTCGATCCCGGGACTCCAGGAACATGACCTGAGCTGAAGGCAGTCGCCCAACCAACTGAGCCACCCAGGCGCCCCGAGAAAGACTGTTCTTATTGCACATCCTTTGTCTTTGTGATCAGGTTATTATAGAACATGAATATTATAAAATACATAGCTATCACTTTATGAGACCTGTTTAGTGTTAGACACTGTGTGTTTTCCATACCTTGTACCCAGCCTTTATAATGATCCTGCAAAATAGATACTTTAAGGGGCGCCTGGGTGGCTCAGTTGGTTGGGCGACTGCCTTCGGCTCAGGTCATGATCCCGGAGACCCGGGATCGAGTCCCACATCGGGCTCCCTGCTCGGCGGGGAGCCTGCTCCTCCCTCTCTCAGTCCCCCTGCTTGTGTTCCCTCTCTGGCTGTGTTTCTCTCTGTCAAATAAATAAAATCTTAAAAAAAAAAATTAAAAAAAATAGATACTTTAAAGCCTACTGCTTTACAGAACCTTAAATTCAGTGATATTAAGTGACTTACCCAAGTCACACAATCATATGTAATAGGTTTTCCTGCCTCTGTTCTTGCATCTCAGAACTTTTCCTCACATGGCCCCTGAGCAATCAAAATGTTCATCTGATCATGCCACAGCCTTTTCTGCTTCGCATGGAGTCTTGGCTGGGCATCAAGGGCCTTCGAGATCTGATTCTACCTTCTCCCGCTTTGTATCCTCCACTTTCTCCTGGCACATCATGCTTGAAGTGTATGTGCCCATACTTCACATACTTCACGGTTCCCAGAACAGAGGGCAGATTCATGCCTCAGGGGTTTTGTTCATCTTCTTTGGCCTACTTTGAGAACTCAGCTCAGCCACCCAAGCATACCACCTTCATCCCCATTTTGGCCAGTTGCTTCTCCTTTGCCAGGACTTGGCTCAGTCATAGCTACTCTAGGAAGTCTTCCCTGAAAACAGCCATATGGCTGTCACTGGGCGGAGCTGTGTGCCTCTCTGCTGTGGCTGGGTACTCCTGGCTTTTCTCTAGCACAGCACTTAGACTCTTGCACTTGACATCATTAGTGTCTGCCTTTGCTTACAGACTAGGAGTCTTGCCTCATTCATCTCTGTATGCCTGGTATCCAGCATAGCGCTAAGCACAGTGGGGGGTTTTTTGTTTGTTCGTTTGTTTGTTTTGTTGAACTGATGAATGAATAAATGAATGGATAGATGGATAAGAATGACAGATGCTTCCTGCTAAAGCATCTATGTGGTAGATCTGTGGTTTTCATAATGGACTCAGACCAACAAATAACTAAGTTATCCATATAAGAAAAAGTCACTAATGCCTTATCAAAATCCCAGAGAGGGCTGAGGGAAACCATAGTGTTGGCTGAGTGGTGTTCTCAGAGTGAGAAGGATTAAGTGGGGAGAGAGGTAAATGGGAGTAGACATGCATTTTCTGATCCACTAAGAGCCAGGGAGAGAAGCTACAACAGACCAATTCCAGACAAAAGTCAGTATTAGAAGGAAGGAAGTCCAAGTCAGTTAGTGGTGTTTGGGCAAGGGCATTTTTCTGGGAAGCATAGAACTATTTCGGGAAATCCACTCAAACTGTTTACTGAGGCCTGACCATAGTAGGTGCTCAGTAAATACTTGTTAAATTTAAAAAAGAAAACTGTGCAGGTCTGAGCTCCTCTTTTCCCTCCCTAGACACAAGTGATCCTGGGGTTATTAGAAGCCCTCCAGAAGGAAGGCAACCCGGGTGGGGGCAGGGGGGTTGGTCACCACAGGATTTGGAGCTGGGAAGGTCTGTGTTAAATCATGTCTCTACCACTCTTTTGCTGAACCTCTGAGCCTCAGCTCTTCATTTGTAAAGTGGGAATAATTCCCATTTCTAAAGGCTGTCATGAGTATCAGGTGAGATTATAGCACCTGGGCCGCAGCATGTGTTCAATACTGAGAGCTCCCTTCCCCTTCCCTTGGGTCCAGGGAACCTTGCATGAGGCAGCAGGACACAAATTCCAAGGCGTACAGTGTGTGGGAACACAGTTTCTTGCACCCTGCCAATCTGGCTCTTGGAGTGGGCAGACCTACTGCTTGCCACTAGAAAACAAGCCAGGGTAGAGTGGGACTGGCGGGACTGGCAAGGAATGGCTCCTAAGAACTGTGCGGGGGAAGGAGAGTTCTCATCTCTGTCTTCAGCTCCTCCCTCACCTCTAGCAAAGCCACAGAATTTCTTGGAAACTCATCATGTTCACCTGAAAAATGCCCACCATTCTTGCATTTGACTCCACTCTTGGCCTGTTCTTGTATTCTCCCCCCCCCCCCACTCAGGATAGAGGGTTTACCTGGAAACATGCCCTAGATACTGCTTGGGACATCACAGCTGACCTGGTGAGAAATCAATTCCTTTAGGAGGTGGGCTGTAGGTTGAATCTCGGTCTCTGGAAGCTCCCAATGTGCATAGGTCTTTGTTTTGGGTCTGCCTGAGAAATAGACTAGACTCCATGTAGTTCAGCTGAGGAAAATATTGATTTAATTACAAGTGTGATGATAGTTACATAAGAGCAGAGGAGACTAAGCCTGCCTAAGGATACTGGTACCTTCTCTCTCCTTCTCTATCTTTGGGAGAATGTGACTTAGACCTGGCAACCTTTCCGATGCTTCATAGCCCAAATAGTCCATCATTCATGTTATCCTCTACTTGGAAGGAATTGCTCATCTTTCTATCACTGACAGGTTTTCATCCATCTCAAGTGCTTCTGTGGACAGAAAGCTACTGATTTTAGGGAGTGGCCCACTTTATTGTTTGTCAGTTCTGATCCCTAACATGTCTTTTCTCTGATTGACACAAAATCCATCTACCTATCCAGTCCTCACTTCACTTGTGGATGCAAAGGGTAACAGTGTGCCTCTCCAACCTGCCTTTCTGTTCCTGCACTCTCTCACATCCTAAATACAGGGGCAGGTGGTGCCATGGTTGAGTTGGAATAAGAAGTCTTGCTAACCAAGGGCAGGAGGTGGGGGGTATTCTGAGGTTGAACTTATTTGGGATGGGCTTCTTATTCAGAGGTACATACATGGGAAGGTGAAAATGGAGAGTGTAGGTCAGGGTATGGATTATGGAAAGTTTTATACAGTAATGTCCCCTTTCTGGGCTCCCTCCCCAGTGGGAGTCAGTTCCAAAAGAGAGAAACAAAGTTTTATTTCCTTTTGTTGTTGTTGTTGTTTTTGTTGTTGTTGTTGTTTGTGATGGTGCTGGTGTTTTGTTTTTTGTTTTTGACTTCCTGATGCTTAGAAGGGCCAGACAAGGTTAGTTTGATTGTTGTTGCCATGATCGATCAAACTTTACATCCTCTTTGGCCACAGCAGAGGGTAGAAAGGAGACTAAAATAGAGACCAATTTTAAAAGAACAAATTGGCACTGTCTGGAGAAGAACTTGTCTTCAAGATGACAAGTAATGAGGTCCACATCCCTGGAGGTGTTCAAGCATAGGGACTCTGAAGGAAACTCTACTTAGAGACATGAGAATGTTGAAATACAGTTTTGCTGGTTGGAATCTCCCAGGGATTGGCCTATTGATCAGTATTTTGGAATTCCACTGAGCCAAAACCCAGGTAGGGGTCCCCTCGTGGAACTGTTGATGACTGTATGGGAGAGCGGGATGTGTGTTTTGAGCAAGGGCTTGGTGCAAGGCACCAGTTGCTGGCTCTCCACCAGTCTTCGTCAGAGCTCAATCTGCTTGTGAATTTGTCTGGAATCCATTCCTAGCAGTTTCATCTGTTTGTGATTATCCTTCCATCTGACCATGAACCCTCTGTCAACTCCCTTCTTCTGGGCTCTCCCACTGCCATTTGGAGTCTACCCATTATCCAGTCTGGATAAACTAAGTCTGAGGAGAGCCTAGGCAGCAGAGAGTGGAGGAGGAGGGAGACCTTCCAATGGGTTGGCACTCAGAGCCATGACGTGTCTGGGAAGTCCCCATCAGGCTTTCACATAGAACCTGGGGAGAGAGCATGTGGCTGAGCCAGAGCCATATTGTGCCCCAGGCAGTCTGATGGCTCCACAAATAATATTGATGCCTTTTGTTTGGAAACTTTTCTTGGCGGCTTCCCATTTCCTAACAAGCCATGCTAAGTGCAGGGCCTCCCCCAAGCCATTGCCTTTTGCATGGTCTTGAGGCTAACCATGCAGGCAGATGAAGGGCCCTGAATGCTAATGGGAGGGATGGCTGGCATTCCTGAGGCACCCCAACTCTGGGACCCTTGCCTTTGTTGCTAGGGAGCATTGGAACTGTAGCTGAAAGCTCTAAGGAGGAAGGGCAGGGAGAGAAAGAGAAGAAAGGCCAGCATTTGTTTGTAGAGCTCCTCAGTTCTCTGGCCTGCTCCAAAGCTGTCCCTTTTCTGATCCCAATTAAAATATCAAACCCTGTATTGTTTCTCTTAATGATCTTGGGAAATTCCTCTGAAGAATCAGGGAGCACTTAGCAAACTCTATGCACTCCATGATCTATACAGTTGTGTTTCTGCTTGTATAAGCACACAAGGCCCAGAGTCCTGAAAACACCTTTCCTTTCAGTCCCTATTAGGCAGTGATGTAGCTGGGAGAGCCGGAAGGGGGCAGAGGCCATGGGGCTTCAAAAGTTTCATGCGGGGGCTCCATTCTACAGATGCTTTCCAGGTGCCCCCTTGGGGCAGAGTAGCAGACTATTCCAGACAGAGGATGATCCAAGGACAATTGTCCCTTGATTTGTTTTTGCTATAGGAGTAACCTTATGTCCCTATGTCATTTCAGAGACTGTCATTCAAGCATCCTAATGTTCGGCAGCTGAGGGAAAGGGCACAAGAAAGGTCCTTCTCTACCATGTGCCAGAACTTTCCAAATGGCATGACTCTCAGTGTTTATAACACTCCCGTGAAATACTCATTATTTATATTATTCCTGTGTTACAGTTGAAGGAACTGAAGCTCAGAGAGATTAAACGCTTGCCAAGGCTAACACCTACAAGTGCCAGAGCTGGATTTTGGCTGGTTTTAAAGCCTTTTCTTTTTCTGCTCTCTGTTGAAGGGCAGGTAGTAGTGGTGGGGTGACTGTGGATCCAGATATGCCTGTGTCTCCCCAACTTCCAGAAGCATTCAGTCAGCTAGTTCTACAGGAGGATGGGATGCACAGGACCTAGAGCCGAGTAGCTCTGGGGCACCTTTCATATTGCATTCTATGTCAACAGGGTCTCCTCAAGTTGAGTGAGTTGGTGGATGTTGAGGCTATCCACCAGGAGCTAATCTAGATATCGCACACAAAGAATTGGGTAAGGTAAGGTTACAGCCTCCAGGATCTCATGATTGAGTCTAATAACCCTGGCTTCGTGTTTAGGGCCTCCCACCATCCAATCCTCTTTCCTGTCCATTTCCCCGCAGAGGTTTAGGGTGGACAGGGCATTCTTAGGTATAGAACCGATGTTCTCCAGAAGGCTCTATCCCTCTGGCCAGTTATCAATAGGCACAGCCCAAGAGCTTTTCTACCCTTTACTTCTTTGAGCCTCTCTTTTCCTCAATGGTATTGAGTACGATTTACTCAATGTGGTGAAACCCACCACATTGAGTTGTCTGAGTTGGGTGAAACAAAATATGTCCAGTTCCAAGCATACGTTAGTTGCCCAATGTATGCTGATTTGTCAGATCTGATATTCTAATTTTCCTCCTTTGTCCTTTTGGTAGCATGGGAAAGCCATGTTTGTTTGCTTCACTTCTGTGCCTAAAAGACAGCTAGCAGTTCCAAGGGTTCTAGAATATTAGAGACATGGTCAGCTGGCATCAGGAGGCATTTTTCTGGGTTACTCAGGGATTAGAAAAACCAAACCAGGTCAGACTTGGAGTCCTTAGAGATCTTTGATATTAGTGGATCAAAATTATTTTGTTCTTAAGGTTTTGTTTATAAGATTTTATGAGACTCCTCCCCTACATAAAATGGATAAAAAGGGTTGCTCAGAGAGTTTTTCACTTTTCCCCTTGACGTAACTCCTTTGTCCTGTCTCCCACACAAATTTGAAAACCAGAATCCAGGTCACTTGGCATTAATGATGGTTCTGGGAACACATTTTTCTCTGAAGTCCTGGGTCAATATTCCTTCGGTGAGCTCATATTATCTGGGTGGTGTGACGTGCATGTGAGTATGAGTTCTGTGGGAGATGCAAAGTTGGATAGAAGAACTATGGGAACTTGAGGAAAGTTTTGCTTGATATTCCTGCTAGAGAAAGCAAAGATGTTACCTATTTCCAGAACGCTTTGTCCCACACGTCAATCAGTAAAACTTCTTTCTAATACTCTGGGAAAATATCCTTGGGGACAGTGTAACATCATCTAGTTTTGTACTAGAGAAAATATCTCACTTATTCAGATAACTCGCTTAGAATTCTATATTTTTATAATGTGGAAATCCTTCCTAGAATAGTAACTAGAGGAAAGGATAGTTTACTTATCCAAAAGTGATATATCTAGGTTTCTTATGTGTTTTGGGAGGTTGATAACACTGTCTAGCATATTTTTTACTCTATAGAATTGCAGAATTTGCAAAAACAAAATTTCATCAGCAACGTAGAAAAAATCAGGTAATGTTAATAAGGAGCTTTATTAGAATAGAAGAGGAATTTAAGAAATCGAGTTCTTTCCCCCTTTGGACAGGAAATCTGTTTTTTTTTTTTTTTTTTTTTTTTTTTTTTCGGGTTACTCCATGCTACTTATGAAAGAACATCATAGCCAGAAAAGAAGTCCAAGTCCAAAGCATCTCCAGATCTCCAGTCATTGTATTGGCCTCACTCAGGCTGGGGAGAAACACGTATCTGGGTTAAAAGGAAGATAAAGGAAACATCTGTTCTCACGATATGGGCTTGTTATAATAGCTCCTTTAAGTACCAAAGTGCAGGCTCCAAGAGCATATTTTCTCCCACACGGAATCTCTGCATGGCTTGGTCAATTTTCTGAGGGCTTAGGGACAGGTTGTAAATGAGATTGTAATGAATGAGTCGTCTGGCCCGTTCCTTCTCCAGGACTCCTGCATTTGGTTTGGGTGGGTGGGAAGTTTTGAAAAGAGGGTGGAGAAAGCAAAAAAGAGGAGGGAAAATATTATATATATATAAATATTATATATATATTATATATATATATTAGCTTGAATGACTTCTGAGTAAAAACAAAATGCTAATATTTTTGACACTTTCAGCTTCTTAAAGCAATGTATTCTTTGTGGCTATAAACCTTTAAAGGCCAGGGGCGCCTGGGTGGCTCAGTTGTTAAGTGTCTGCCTTCAGCTCAGGTCATGATCCCGGATTTCTGGGATTGAGCCCCACATCGGGCTTCCTGTTCGATGGGAAGCCTGCTTCTCCCTCTCTCACTCCTCCTGCTTGTGTTCCCTCTCTAGCTGTGTTTCTCTCTGTCTAATAAATAAATAAAATCTTTAAAAAACTCACAAAACTTGAAAGACCAATTTTTAAAACAGGTGGGTGCTGCTAAAATCAATTTCTAATTTTCCTGGTTTATTTTTTTATCTTACTGAAGTAGCCACATATGTTCCTAAACATGCAGGATTCAAACAGCTCATTTTAATGCATTTCTGGAAATGTATTTACTGTGAGTCCCTCCTGCTTGCTGTGTGATCACAGGTAAATCATCTCATTTCTCATGGCTCGGAGTCTGAATCTGCGTAATAGGGCTGGTAGTGTGTATCACCACAAGGGCTCTTTGGTACCCATGTGTTATATGTATCAATTCCAGGATGCTTTCTAAGTTAAGGGCAGGTGGATCTGGGTAGTTGCAGAGAGGAGTTTTAAGTGGAGAACATGGCATCAGCAAAGATGAACAACTCATTTATAAGACCATAACTGTGAGCTCATATGTATCAGGTACTATGTTTAGGAATATAGAAGATTTAGAGAAGGAACCTTTCACTTCAGGAAGACCCCCAAACACTTGAGACAGTAAGATATGCAGAAAATTAGCTAGACTATCACAATAGTGACTGATATTTATATATGTATATAACATTTACTACATTTCAGATATGCCTCTAAACATTTTACCAGTGGTAATTCATTTAATGTTCATAACAACCCATTTTACAGAGGAAGAAACTGAGGCATAGAAATGGTAAGTCAGTTGCCCAAGGTTGCTTGAATCCATACATTTAACCACTACACTACATCACAGAATAAGGTGGAAGTGATTGTCGCAGGGAAGGCTCAGATTGTTTCTTAAAGATGTTCCTTGAATCGTGGAGATCTATACCACAGGTGTCAAGAAAAGCTTTTCAATAGCTTTTATAGGATTAAAGATGTATCCCCTGTATTTGAGCAGGCTGTAATAATGATTGTGAGATTCTTTCTGAAAGAGGCCAGACGCTGTCCTCTAGTCACTTCACTTATCATCACAACCAGTCCACTAGAGTTTGGGTCTACTGGACACCTATTAACTCTGTTTAAGCTGCTAAGCATTGTTCATATTTAAATGGGCAAGGACTGTTGGGCATGATGTTCCCCTCTGAACCTCTCTGTGATGGGTGTTCTTAACAGTGGGCTACAGATAGGCCTAGGCCTAATGTGATTTATTCTATCCAGTTCTGATTCAGTTCTATCCTATCCTATCCCATCCTGTCCTATCGCATCCCTCCCATGCATCCCATCCCATCCCATCCCATCCCATCCCATCCCATCCCATCCCATCTCTGTTCATTTATTTTCTATTCTATGTGGGCTTATTTATTGTCTCTCTCTTCTATTAGAATGTTGATCCTTTCCTCTGCAGAAATATCTTTCTGTGATTTGGCCCAATTGCATCTTTGCAATTCTCTCCTTTGGGTGGCTGCTCTTAGTTTGGTTTAGGTTGGATCCCTCAAGATATTTCCTGTATTCTGCCTCTGGAAATATAAGACATGGGCTTTAGAGTAAGTGTCTGACTGGGGAAGGTACTTTAACTTTCTGAGCCCCAGTTTCCTCAACTTTAAAATATATATAAACCATATGAAAATCAATAAAATAATGAAATCCTAGCACAGTGCCCAGAACTATTAAGCTCTCATTAATGCAAGCATTATTATAGGATGGTTATAATAATTATAGCACCAATATTATTCAAAATAAATAAGAATGTGTCTTAATAAGAAGAAATTTTTTAAATGCATAAAATTTAGTTTATATTTTAATTAAAAATTAAGAGTTGTGTTAAAAAATACATGTAGGAATCACCCCTGGTGTGGTAGGGGCATTTTATACTGTTTTCTAGTCTTTACCATTGGTAGAGGAATCCTAGTGTCAAACTAAAGTCCATTGATTAAAATTTGTATCTGTTTAATTCACTGTCATTAGGAGCTGCCCAGGACAGCTGCATAAAATAACCCTTACAATCCATCTTAGTGCTAAAAAGCCTGTTCTTGTCCCACTAGAACCAAAATGAAAGGCATAAGAAGAAGAACCTTTTTAACATCCACTTCATTCTATAGTTTGCAAAGAACTCTCAGATTGCATGTGATCCTTTCTTCAGGTGGGGAGATATGTCTTATTATTAGTAGTAGTCTTATTTTGTACATGAGGAGACAGGTTCAGAGAATATAAATAACTGGCCTTCAGGGATCAGCAATTAGTCAAGTCTGGACTTGAATCTAAGTCTCCTGGTAAAAACAAACAAAAAAAGAACCAGCAAAGCAACAAGCAAAACCTCATATTCTTTCTGGTATGCGTGGGAGTTTAGTGTAGTGGGAAGTCCAACAGAACTGGGTTTGAATTATGGTTCCACTTCCCACTGGCTAGTCTTTTACCACTTTGAGCTTGGCTTTTTCCTCCGTAAATAAGGCCATTAATCCCTTCAGCATGTGGTTGAAGTGGGGAGTTAGGGATTCACTGTGTGCAAAGGCCAGACTCATGCAAAGAATGTCCTTGAGGGCTCTCACTGCATTTGGCCTCCTGGGACTGGAACACGTTTTCTATGGAGCCTTTAGTTCATTGGGAAAATTCCAAATATACTATTCACTAAACATTTATCCCAACTGCCCTTCTTTCTTTAGAAAATATGACCAGTTATTCAGTCATTTCTTATTCTTTCTCCTCAAGGATATTTTCTTGACAACCCCTGTTAGAACATAAGCACAGAGTAGGTTCCCAGAAATGCTAATTTGATGATGGATGGTCTGTCTTCACCCTGAATGAAGAACACCCTGGCCTACATATTTCCTTGCACATAATAAAGAACACTGATTCATCAATAAGCAAAGAAGGTATCATTTGCTCAGTGTCTTGAATGAGGCTGCGGTGGTCAGCTAAATACTGTGGTTAATAAACCAACGAAATGACCTCAGTCAGTGCTCTTTCCTCATTAAAGATAGTTATAGATGTTTCCAGATCAGACTGACACATTCCCTGGCTGGCGAGGAGCTAATGAATTTCATAGAAACAGAGAAAACAGGCATAAATAGTGAAGAGGCCATGAGAGAGGCATTTCAAATCTGCTGGAGTCTGCCTCCAAAGTCAACAAAACTCTGTTTTTCCTTAGAACAGTTCAGAAGTATGAGAAAGGTCTCAGTCTTTGGGGAGTCTCTTAGCAACTAAGTTTGTGATCTGTCATCCATCACTGAAACTCAGCATTTTGTTTCTTTAGAAATGTCTTCCCTCTCCACCTGATGTTTTTTGTATTTGTTTGTAACCTCATCACCACTCTCTGGTGTGAATACCTAGACTTGCGATTCATTTTTTAATTTAAATTCACCTAGCCTCTCTCTCTCTCTCTCTCTCTCTCTCTCTCTCTCTCTATATATATATATATATATATATATATATATAGCCTATACATATATATAGGCTATATATAGCCAGTATAGCCTATATTATATATATATATATAATATAGCCAATTATATATATAATTGAAATGGACCCACAATTTATATATATAAACACCTATAACTATCGTTCGTTTCAAATGTAGAGTTCAGATAATTCATCAGGTGCCTCTAACACCCAGTGCTCATCACAACATGTGCCCTCCCTAATGCCCATCACTCAGTTACTCCATCCTCATGATTATTTCAGTAACCTTTTGATTTCATTTTCTCCAGTGTCTTCCCTAAATTACCATTCTCTGCTTTTATTGTGCTATCTTCTGGTCAAACCTTTGGTAAACCTTGGCTAGAGGATTAAGCCACATCCTGCACTCAGAAATCACAGTAGGGTCTCAGCTTTACTATCTAACCTAACACGAACCTTCTAAGCTTTGCAGGAGATGGTTTCAACTCAGAATGCCTTCTCCAGCTACCCAAAGTCAGCCCCAACTTCTCCTGAAGGCTCACTCAAGCTCTGTCTTTGATGGAACCCTCTCTGAAAACTCAGCTCATATTTGAGTCTTCAGTTATAATACTTTGCTATATGTTGCCTTTGAGAATTATTTTTTTTTTGGCATTTACTGTCTATCTTGGTGTCTTAAAAGGTCCCTTTCTTTAAAAAAATATTTTTTTATTTATTTGACAGAGAGAGAGAGAGCATGAGCACAAGCAGGGGGAGCAACAGGCAGAGGAAGAGGGAGAAGCAGGCTCCCCACAGAGGAGGGAGCCAGATATGGGGCTTGATCCCCAGACTCTGGGATCATGGCCTAAGCCAAATGCAGATGCTTAACTGACTGAGCGACCCAGGCACCCCTTAGGTGTCTCACTTAAAATGTCGTTGAGGCCAGAGATCATGTCTCATTCTTTTGCTTTCCCTTCTGGTCCAGCATCTAGCACAGTGCTGGGCTCATAACACATGTTTAATAAGTTTAATAAACTAGATTAGTTTTTCATTGAAAATTTTCATCTCCCCCGCTCTTTGGTATGATAGAAGTCCTTAGGTATTGTATAGTAGTTATACTTTACATAGTCTAGAGTTAAATGTTTTGGAAATTCAAAACAAAATAAAACAGAAAATGCATTCCTACTATTATGTGACTACTTTTAGAGAGTGCTAATATATCCACTATTTTTTTGTTGAGGTCTAATTGACATATACCATTTTATAAGTTTAAGTTATACAATGTGACAATTTGATACATGTATATATTGGGAAATGTTTAACACAATAAGGTTAGTTGACATATCCTTTATCACACGTAATTACCAATTTGTTGTGGTTGTTGTTATGGTGGTGAGAGCTCTATTGTCATAGCAACCTTCCAGGGTACAATACAGCATTGTTAACTAGAGTCATCATGCTGTATGTTACCTTCTTGGAACCCACTCTTCTTCAAACCGAAAGT
This sequence comes from Spilogale gracilis, assembly GCA_004023965.1. Classification (NCBI taxonomy): domain Eukaryota; kingdom Metazoa; phylum Chordata; class Mammalia; order Carnivora; family Mephitidae; genus Spilogale; species Spilogale gracilis. The sequence continues at coordinate 12,366 of PITA01012637.1, forward strand.
TTGTGCCTCTTGACCAACATCTCCCATTTTCCCCAGCAACCACAATTCTAGTCTCCCCTTCTATGGGTTCCATGTTTTTAGGTTCCACATGTAACACGCTAATTCACTGGAACTACAGAATGTAATTAAGTGCCACCATTTCAGTCCATATGCTTTTGTATCTGCTCCCTCTTCCCCAGGTTTCTGACCTTGTTCTGGACTTGATTTTCACTTGGATGTTGCAAATTCTTACTCCTTTCCCTACTTTCAGTTTCTCCTTCAATCTACACACAGCCATCAAATGTGTACATTTCTGAAATACAACTTCATCATAGCACTTCCCTGATTAAAAACTCTCAGTGCTACTCACTGTTTTTGAACTAAACTCAAATCCTTTGGTCTGGCATCTAAGATGTTCCTAGATCTGGAATCTTATATTTCTACCTTTAGCATTAATATTCTTCTTAATAGCTGTTATATTATTTCCAATCAAAACTTCTTGCACTGAGCGTCACATATAACACTTTGTTTAGCTAATGTACACCTTTGTCAGAAAGGTCTATTTCATTCCTTTGTATGTAGACTGCACCTTACCCTTAGTGGCTAATTTCACACTGATATGACCTTCCCTGATCACCTCACTAGGAAGGAGTACTTCTTTCTCTGAATGCCTGCACACTGTAATGGTATTTATTACCTTCCATCTTGGATTTATTTATGTATTTACATTCATTCCTTTACTCATTCCCTCAAAAGGAAAAAGCTGAATAGAATTGTGCAAGGCATAGGCACAAAGAAAGGATAGTCTGGTGAGATTGTAATAAGTCCCCAAATGAAAAAAAATATGTCAAATATGATAATGGTTGTTAAAGAACTCTGGGAGGCCAGATAAAGTCTAGCCTAGATCTGTCTGGGGAAATTTTGGGAGTCTCAGAGGAGTAGAGCCTGAGTTCTAACCTGAAACGTGTTTTAGGCATGAGCTAGCCAGAGGGACAAGATGGGGAGTTGGCAGGGGGTGAGGTAGGAAGAGGAGAGGCAGACAACTCAGATGGAGAACATAGGGTGAGAAAAGCAGCAGCCAGGGAGAAGGCATGGTATGTCTGGGGAAGGCAAGTTATCCATTATGGAAAGTTATCCTGAGAGGATACTCGTTGAAGAACAAGAGACTAGTCAGGTGGACAGAAGCAGCGTTTGCCTTGCTAAAGACTCTGGAGTTCAGCCTGTCAGTGGGGACGCTGAAGATTTCAGTTGGGAGTTACAAGATTGGATTGTAGGTTAGACTCCAGGAGTTGAATGGAGGAGGATCAAAGACAAAAAGAGACTGGGAGCAACCTGTGGGGGATTCATGTCTGACTCTGATTCATCCTTGTATTTACCAGCTGTGCTCCCAGTGCCAGTGCACCTGGTTCATATACCAACTGTGTTTGTTAAGAAGTAAAAGAAAAGGAGGTGTTCACTTCCAGACTAGAACATGCATAGAAAGTGCTATCAGCTCCAAGCTTCTCCCTTTACCTGTATTACTCAGATCACACAGGTAGAGGGCGTTTTCCAGCTTCCTGAACCTGTAGATCAATGTTTTGTATTCTTCAGGCTAGTTCTTCATCGTCAGACTCACAAAAGCCTGTGGCCTGACCTTCAGAGCATTCAGGGGATCTTTGGGGGCCGAAATCTCAGCAGGAGGGTTTTCTGGTTGCAGCTGCTCTTCTGGAGTTTTCTACCAAATCAACACAAGCGTCTCATTGGCAATACGTTCACCACACAGAGCTCCTCCAGTCTCTTGACCAAAGATGAGGCCACACAGCTAGCAAGATTTATTGCAACGTCTGGCTTTGTAAAGGTAGAGGATGTGTTTCAGATCCTCAGTGCCATAGGACCATATCTGCCAATTCTTGCTGGATATAAATACTGTGCTTTTTTTTTTTTTTTTTTTTTTTTTAATGGAAGGGTGGAATCATGACTTTATTCAGTTTACATTTCTGATTTACACAAAAAGGTTTTGTAACTGAGACTTTACACTGTTTTGCACTAGTGGGATACATAGGAGATAGGCTTCAGGCAATGCTTATAATTTCTTGGTGGGAAAACCTCTGCAATCATGAGTGTGAGATTCTTGACAAAAAGTGATTGAAACAATACTGATATTTTCGTAGGCTCATGGCCTCATTGTAACAAATACACTCCGTCTGTGGTCTCTTAATCCTACTCATTTAACAGAGGAAGCTGCAGCCCAGGGAGTGGAAGCGACTTACTAAGATCATATAGTCAATGGTAGACACAAAACGAGAAGGAGGGTATGGAGGTTACATCTAGCTGATTTTGGTGTTCTAACTTCATGTCCAGCACAAAATAGAGATGCTTCTAGAACAAATAGACAGATGAGTGCCCAGGTGCACCATGTAAGACATCCTGTCATCTACCATGAAGAGAGAGAGCGACATCACCTGTTTGATCTGCCCAAGCCCCCTGCTCCAGGAATTCCCCATCCTCCCCATCCCCATGGCTGTGGAGAGAATCACCATGTGTGTAAGTACCTGGTGGAGGACTGGGCATCTAATGCAAAGGGGGCCAATAAACACACTGCCCAGTGGTTTTAGAACTATTTGTGAGAGCTTAAGACAGAAAGATAGAGAAAACAGCAGTCATTCTGGGTGAGATGTGGGAACTTCAGCAGGTTTTCCCTGTGTAATGGAAATGAGAAAAAGATGGTCTGGTGAGACAGATGGGCAGACAGACAGATAAGAAGATAGGTAGAGAGAGGTTATGAAGCTGATAGCAGAGAGGAGAAAAGATACAGGAAGTAATGATGTTGTCCAAGTTCCTGATTTTAGTTCATTGTTATGGTTCTGTCATTAGGTAGTATTAAATTGGTAGAGTTGGTTCTGTCCACCTCATTGCAAATCTTAACTAATTTGCCATAGAATTATGTCTCTAACTTCTGTAAATCTGTGCTTATCCCAGTTTTCAAATATCTGAATATCTCCTTTTGTACCTTTGTCTCAAACTTCTCACATAGAAGTTGTGAAAATCCCATATCTAAAGAATAGAAACTGCAATGAGACACTAAGTCTGCTGCTGGGGAATGGGAAGGATTGTTTTGCTTGAGAGAACAGAATGCTGTATGAAATTGTAACCATATGGATAAGCAGCAACCAGCAAATTGTTAAGATTAATATAAAAGAAATCTTTGATAAAATCGATTTCGAAAAAGAGCTGAACGTTTTCACAAAGTAAATAAATAGGATTATTATACTTTTTGGAGCTTTGGACCACTTTAGAAATCCGATGACTACTTTACATAATCTACCCAGCTAAATGCACATTTGCATAGATTTTGGCGGATGATCGTAGAGACTTCAAAGAGGCCCTTGGATCTGAGAAACTGTTTTTAAATAAATTTTTGTATTCTTCCAGATAGTTCAACATTCTCTTTGACCACTAAAGGCGGGGAAGGGGGTGGGTGTATGCACCTGAATTAGGCTCAACTAAATAAGTAAGTAGTAAGTAAGTAACACACCCTATATTTTTTGGCCCCACTGTATCAGGATAAAGTCCAAATTCCTAAATTGGCACATAAAGACCATTCAAGTTCTTATTCTTGCTTCTCTTCTTTCAGCCCTATGTATGTATCTTTTTTCTCTCTTCTTTTTCCAGCCACATAAAACCAAAACAAAATTAAGCTGTATGATGCCTTGATGCTTTATACCCATGGTTCCCTCCATCACGAGAGCCCTTCTTACCTCTCATGTCTTGATTGGTTGGGCTTCTACCCACCCTTCAAGACCCAACTTATATTTCACTTCTTGTGGGGAGCCTTCCCCAAAACCCCAGGTGATTTGAGGGGTGATACCTTGTAGCCCCTTTATCCATCAGAGCACTTTTTGGAGGATATCCTGGCTGTTAGAGTAGCTCTCTCCTCTATCAGAGATCTAGAGATTGGGCCTGTGTGGTAAGCATTTGTGGACTTTCAAGGTCTGGTGAATGGCCAGCACATAGTTGGTTCTAAAGACATGTTTACTGAATGAATAAGGGAACGAATAAACGATTGTCTCTGGGAAAAAAGGAAATGTGCTCTACCAAACTTCTGCTTCAGTTTCACTCTTTAAAAGTGGGGCAATGAATGCTGTTCATAGAGGAATGTGAGAAGAATCAATTATTGCAGAGATGCAATAAAATCCTCAAGAAGCAAAATAAAAGAGCAAAGTATATTTTTTATAATCTTATTCACAACAGACTTAACACTCAAGGAGAAAAGCATTTGCTGTTGTTTCTTGCGTGGCAAGAGGCTTGCCAAAATGGATACTATTTTCTAAAATATTTCAAAGTGTGAAGTGCATGAAGAGGCCTCCCGTCATTTTAAGATGAATTATGATCTAATCCGGGCATTTAAAAAACAACAACAACAGAAAAACTCAGGCTGTTTTTCAATTCTGTCTGCATCTTCTTTTGGCTAAGTGCTGGGAATATTAAAATGGATTTTAACTGCTTGCCAGATATTTTTTTTTTCTTGAATCAGAGAGCCCATTACATTTTAAAATGTGATGTCTGAGGAAAAGGTCACCCTCAGTTTCTGGAAGCTGGGATTAAGATGTTAAAATAGGTCTCATAACCATCTTTTATTTTGACGGCAGTTGGATTGGTCACAGGCTTTGGAAGGACACCTGTATACAAGCTACAAGTCCAGTTTCTTGGGGCAGACGGCAAGCCCATCACTGCGTGTTGAGAGATTTCCACATCCATATCAGCTGGGATAGGAACCAACCCACACACTCCGAGTTCTGCCTCCCTTCTCTGTTGGAGCAGAGTCTCAAAGTCAAACAGAGCCTGACATCGAGGTGTTGGATGGAAATCAAAAACCCAGAAGGGAGGGCTCCACCCAGCCTCAGAGAATAGAAGGCAGAGAATGGGCGAAGGCCTTCCTCCAGCTCCGGGTAGCCAGGTGCATGCCATATGTTCTCTGTTGCCTGGAGACATCTCAGGGACCTCAGCCTGCATTGCAGTGCCAGAAGTTTTCTTTATGTGCTTTCCTGGACAAGAAAGAAAAAATGGAAGGGATCAGTTTGTTCTCTTCATGTTAGCACCTACACGTATGCACCCAGACCAAGAGAATGTGGAGGCTCTGTTATGTGGCAGGCATGGTGGTAAGTGATAGGGATATCGAAGCTCTGCTACCTGTCCTGCTGGGGCTCACAGAGGGCAAGTCGATGCTAAATGACAGCTCAAAATTATTATTTGGTTATAAAAAGCCATAAACATAACCAAGGAAAACGTGAAAATATTTACTCTTATTTTGAGATGGGGCAAGAAGGATCAGAGAAGGCTTGCTGGAGGGGTGACACTTAAACTGGGGGTCTGGGGGATGAATAGGGGTTTCCAGGTTCATGTGATGCTGGCAGGGTCTCCTGCACCACAGATTGTTCCAGATAAGCAGAGACAACAGCCTGTAGAACCGACTTGAATCATTTTGATGAGGGGCAAGGGGTCTCCTTCCATAGCTCGGCCTCTTTCCGGAGAAGCAGGAACTTCTGCCTCTTTCTCCACGAAGGTGTGTGCCTAAAGGATCAGGAAAAGCTTTGTCTTTCCCCTTCCTTACTCCTGTCCATGTTGAGAGGTATTGTACAGGAAAAGGTCTGAACGTCCTCCCTAACCCCGGGGGATTCCACTGCCAAGGGACTACTCACATAGGCTGCTGCCTTATGAATAGAAATTTCCTTAGGATCCAGGAAAAAGACATACAGATCTTCCACTTAGGTCCTCTTAGGCTTATGATGAGGATCATTCATTTGTCACGAGCGCCTTTAGTGACTTACTCATTTATTTTACAAATCCATGCAACAACCACACAGTTTGAATTTCTGGGAGCTTCAGTTTCCGTATTTAGTGCATAATTCAAGTATGCCATTAACAAATGCATATTGTTTCTCACTGCTTTTGATAAAGATGGTTCAATCAATAAGTCTTTTTTTTTTTTTTTTAAATGTGGAGAGTGGCAATGTAACATCGTGGTGGAGAGTGGAGGCTCTGAAGCCGGGTGCCGTGGGACTGAGACAGTTCTGGCTCCTCTCTCTATGAGCTGCGTGATCTTGGGCACGTTACTTGTCCTTTTTGTGTCTCAGTTTCCATTTCTGTAAAAAGTGGCTTATGCTACCCATAGACTATTGTGAGGATTAAATGGGCTAGAAACTGTAAAGCAAACACCAGGAACATAGCAAGTGCTCAATAAATGTGAACTAATAGTATCATCTATGTAAGGAGGTTCATGTAAATTAATTTACATATCAGATTAAAAAGACTTTTGTCACCCCTTTAATATTGCACCTGTCATTATGAATCTCCCCTCTCAGTCTTGATGAAGACAGTGTGATTTCATAATATGCAAAACCCCAGCACCCAGCATTAGAATAAGTGCTCAGTACATGCTTGTAGAGGAAATGAATGACCATGTATCCTGATATGTAGTTTAGAAGTTAAAGTCGCTGAATATACAGTTGTATTTCTCCTAGTTCCTTTTCAAACGCTACGGGAGGACAATTTTTTCTCCGCATTTCTTAATCTTCCCATCCCTAATCCAGATGCTCTAGAGAGGAAAACTTGATAGACGCTTAATGAGAATCATGATAGCCAGTTAAGGCAGCTCTGTTTTAATCACTGAAAATTTGTTATGGGAACCCATCACATCTAGTAGTCCTGGCCCCTGCTTTTTTGCATCCTGTGTGTGAAAGAAAAGCTTTCTGGTTGTTGCAGTGAAGAAAGGTTCCAATTACTCTGAATTACCAAGGTTGAGAGTTAAGAAGATTCTAGAAGCAGTATATAGCATATAAGATAAACTTGATGTCAGACCTGAATGCTAATCCCAATTCTTTTTACCAGCTGCAATTTTTCCGATCCTAATCTTGTCAGCTGTGAAAAGGGAACTAGCAGTTTGCAGGAAGATTGTGGAGATTAAAAAAAAAATGTATCAACCAAAACTACTTAACACAGGGAAGATGCTCAATGCAAGGAATTATTATCTGTTCCCATGTTATCGTTATTATATAATCTTTTTTAATTATTTTTTTTTTATTGTTGTTATTATATAATCTTAAACAAATCTAGCTTTCCCAGAAGAGAGGACTTAACATTACTTATCATGTGCCAAGCAGTTTTCTGGGCACAGGTCCTGTACATTATCCCTTTTAGCATAATATCTAGAACCTGTTCTTTGTCCCAGGCCAGTTTCTTTCTGTTATCTGCACTTCTCAAAGTTACATTAGGAGAAAATACATGCTAGTCTCCCTGGTCTCTCTTAAGCTTCCCTCTCTCCCTTCTAATACCTAAGAGCATATAAAAAGGTAATGGTTTGCACATGTAAAAATGGTTTGAGAAACCCGAGGCAGAGCTAATTCTTTTTTTCTTTCTAACACAGCAGGAAGGATAAATAATAACCATCTGTCTAGTCTGCCAGTTGATGATTTGTACTGGAGGAAATAAGCCAAGCTGGCTTCTAGAGATTTCCAGGTGTTGCAAGGGCCAGGTTTTACAGGGCTTCCAGTGGATTCTGACAGTCATACAGCCAGCCCTCCCATCCCCCACCCTCACTAATGACTTGAAATCAGTGGTCTTCAGGGCTGGCTGCTAATATGCTTCCACCTGGGGAGCTTTAAAAATTACCAGTGCCTGGGCGGCACACCAGACCAATTAAGTCAGAATCTCGAGGGGTGAGAACCCAGCTCAGGACTTCTAAAGAATTCCCTGGGTAATTCTAAACTGAAGCCACAGGAGAAAACAATGGATTTGAATAAAGGCTTCTGGCCTCATTGGAACCTGGTGAGTGAAACTTTTATGAGAAGGAAACATAAATATATGTTAAATATCTATCTATGTCAGATGTTTCTTGCAGGTTTTCTTACTCAATCTAAAGAATAACCTTGTGAGGTAGAAATTATCTCCATTTTACAAATGAGGGAACTGAGGCAACACCAGATTCAGTTTCTTGCTTAAGACAAGAGAGATAAGGTTAGGTCTAGATTCTAATTCATTCACTCAACAAATATTCGTTAAATGCTAACTGTGATACAACAATGAACAAGACAGAATTTTCTCATGGAGCGTGCATTCCAGTGGTGGGGACAAAAGAGAAATATGTAAAATAATGTCAAGTAGTAGTAAGTGCTAGACACAAGGCTAAAGCCAATTATGGGAGCAGAAAGTCTTGGCAGTTGCTATTTTAGAAAGGGAATTCACCAAAGTCCTCTCCAAGTGACATTCAAGTAGAGCCCTGGAAAACATGGGAGAAAGGCATGCAAATGTCTGCAGAAAGAGCATTTCAGGAAAAAGCTATCATAAAGACAAAGATCACAAGGGAGAGAGGAGTGTTCAGGGCATTTAGGCAATAGCTGAGAGAAGAGCCTAACTGAAGCAGGATGAAAAGGGAAGAGAAGGTTAAGTATTCACAGAACTGAAGGGCCTCATGGGCCATGCGTGAATTGATTTTTTTTCTTCCATCATTTATTCCTTCTCTTGCGATTGTCCTCTTCATTATCCCCTTCTAGTGATAGCAACTATATTTTACTTTGTGGGGACTCCTCCTTCCCCATTCTTGTGCTATGGTTTGGTAAGAATGACACCCAGTTCCAACTCCAAGGTTGGTCTCTGATTAGTTGAAGACTACTGTGGTGTCCTAATCACAGACTTGGTTCCAAGATGGATGCAAAACTCAATCTAATCTCAGCCTCTGAGATGAGACAAGACATCTGCTATAGTTTCTCAACTCGTAAAATTCTTTCCTTCTGGGCAGGATTGGCCAAAAGAGAGTAAGGTGAAGACATGATGACCTTGGCTATCATAGCTATTTTGTTACTGAAGAAGTGTCTGGAGTCATTGAGGCACCGCCATGTAGAGCCTAAGGATGATGACAGCACCATACACAGTGGAGCAGAGAGCCAGAAAGAAACCAGGTCCTGGATTTTGACATTTTTATTTTATTTTATTTTTTTTAAAGATTTTATTTATTTATTTGACAGAGAGAAACACAGCGAGAGAGGGAACACAAGCAGGAGGAGTGAGAGAGGGAGAAGCAGGCTTCCCGCTGAGGGAGCCCGATGTGGGACTCGATCCTGGGTCTCCAGGATCATGACCTGAGCTGAAGGCAGTTGCTCAACGAAGTGAGCCACCCAGGCGCCCCCTGATTTTGACATTTTTATTGACTACATCAAACCAGCCTATAGCTCTTTTTGCTGCCAGACTTTTTGTTTACATAAACCAAACCTCTTTATTATCTAAATCATCTGAGCTAATTTTTCTGTCCCTTAAATAGAAATAGTTCTAAGTAGGAATTACTATAGATATATTTTTTCTTAATAAAAGAGAGGTTAAACCCTTAGTCATTTTTCTGTGTTGTCTTGAGTGATAGGTCTTCAAGAGATGTTTCAAGAGGGGATCAGTGAGATTCTGAGGCTATTATTATTCCCTTCAATTTCTCCCCAACAGCAGCCTTACTATGACCTGGCTCTGTGCTTCCTGTCTTTTTCTTCCTCTTCCTCACTCACAGGTTCCATAGTGAAGAGATTCAAGTTGGAACCACACTTCATTTTCATGAAATATTATTTTAGACCTCAGACCATGCATGTTTGGAGGGTCAAAGCTCTTTTATATTTGTCTTCAAGTATAGTTCATGGCACTTCTTGGATCTGTGGCTTGACACCTTTTATCACTTTTGGAAATTTCTCAGTCATAATTGCTTTAAATACTGCTTCAGCTCTATTCTATTCCTTCTATCTTTCTGTGACTTGATTCGATGTATACCAGATATTCTTGCCATTTCCTATATGTCTCGTATACTTTTATTTTGGTATGTTCTATTCTCATTGTTCCCTCATGCTTCAGTCTGGGTATTTCCTACTGAACTATATTCCAGTTCACTAATCCTCTCTACAGACACACTCAACCTTCTGTTCAGCTCATTTAGTGATTTTTTTAAAAAATATTTTATTTATTTATTTGGGAGAGAGAGAGAGTGAGAGAGCATGAGAGGGGAGAAGGTCAGAGGGAGAAGTAGACTCCTCACGGAGCTGGGAGCCGGATGTGGGACTGGATCCTGAGACTCTAAGATCATGACCTGAGCTGAAGGCAGTGGCTTAACCAACTGAGCCACCCAGGTGCCTCTCATCTAGTGAGTTTTTAAAATTTAGTTTTTGGAGGGAAGATGACGGAAGGCCAGGTGACCGCATTTCCGGGAGTTCCCTGAAGTGCACTCAATTCCAGCAAATAAAACACTACAGGACCACTGTAAGCACCCAAGAAATCAGCCTGAAATGTGATATTTTGTGCTTCTGGAGACAAAGACCATCCGCAAAAAGGTAGAAACAAGTGAGAGGGACCGGAGGCTTGCCCCCAGAGACAGGGGAGTGGGGGAGGAAGCCCGCAGAGCTAAACCATTGAAAGCAAATACCCCAACACGAAAGAGCTCTGTGAGTGAGGAATAACAGCAGATTATGGTCTGAATCGGGGCGAGACAGAAACGGGAGCACAGCAGAGCCCGCGGCAAGGCAAGGAGACTTTTTTATCGCCACCGCTGCCGCCACCAGAGCAGGGAAACGGGGACTCTCAGGGACAGAGAGTGCCCTGTGAGGTGCAAAGTCAGTTTTTCCTCTGCGGCAGCAGGGAGATGGGAATCTGCAGGGAGAGGAAGTGCCCCCAGCTCCAGGGAACGTAGAGAGGCTGGGGTGTGGAGTCTATCCCCCCACTGCTTAAGCCAGAGAAGCAGGGCTTCGCGGCCCGGGGGATCTCAGCGAGAGCGGCGGGCATGGATTGTATTTTTCTGCCGCTGCCTTTCTCTCCCACTTCTCTCCACCCTGAGGGCCTGGTGCGGACCCCCCAGGGAAGGTGATTTTACAGACTTGCGTGGGACCTGAGAGACCTCGGGTCCTGGGGCACATACAAGGTCGCGCGATCCAAAAGGAGTTGTGGTTTTGAGGTGCGGGAGTGAAGCAACAAGCGGGGGGCATAGGCAGAGATCAATCCAGCCTCTGTGTGTGCCAGGCTGTGACAGGCTGCCAACCAGGAGGCGGGAAAGAGCCCCTCTCTGTGTAAAGGCTCTCTCTGGGAAGGAGGTCTGGGCGCAGACATCTTGCTCCGACCTGACTTCTTCAGCAGCTGAAAAAGGACGTAAAAGAACAACGCTCCGCCACCAGAGAATTGTAACCTGATAACCTGGTTACCGTTGAGACCAGTCTCTAGCAAAGGCCCGAGAGACGCAGCCCAGGCAGAAGGACTGAAACTGCGCCGCAGGCCCCACCCCCAGAAAGCAAGCCAGAAGCTCAGGAGGACAACACTCAAACTGCAAAACCCCAAATCGGGGGAAAAGTGATTTATTAAACTCCTGGCACTGACTACAAGTACCAAAAGCCCTACAACTTACTGATAGTGTTCCACCTTATTTACTTTTGCAGGGTTGCAGACTGGATGAAACAACAGGACCCATCCATATGCTATTTACAAGAGACTCATCTGGTGTTTAAAGACACTTCCAGATTGAAAGTGAGGGGATGGAAGACCATCTTTCATGCCAATGGACCCCAAAAGAAAGCAGTGGTAGCAATTCTCATATCAGACAAATTGGATTTTAGTCTAAAGACTGTAGTAAGAGACACAGAAGGACACTACATCATGCTTAAAGGGTCTATACATCAAGAAGATCTAACAATTATAAATATTTATGCCCCCAACATGGGAGCAGCCAACTACATAAGCCAACTGTTAAACAAAATAAAGAATCATATGGATGCAAATACATTGATTGTAGGAGATCTTAACACAGCACTCTCAGCAATGGACAGATCATCTAAACAGAAAATCAACAAAGAATCAAGAGCCTTGAATGACACATTGGACCAGATGGACCTCATAGATATATTCAGAACATTTCACCCTAAAACCGCAGAATACTCATTCTTCTCGAGTGCACATGGAACTTTCACCAGAATAGACCATATACTAGGTCACAAATCAGGGCTCAACCGATACCAGAAGATTGAAATTATTCCCTGCATATTCTCTGACCACAATGCCATGAAACTGGAACTCAGTCACCATAAAAAGTTCAGGAGAAAACCAAACACTTGGAAGCTAAAGACGATCCTGCTCAAGAATATGTGGATCAACCAAGAAATCAAAGAAGAACTGAAACACTTCATGGAAACCAATGAGAATGAAGATACATCGATCCAAAACCTATGGGATACAGCAAAGGCAGTCCTAAGGGGGAAATTCATAGCTATCCAAGCCTCACTCAAAAAAATTGAAAAATCCCGAATACACCAACTCTCATTACACCTTAAAGAACTGGAAAATCAAAATATTAAACCAACCCCCTACACAAGGCGGGAAATAATAGGGATTAGAGCAGAGATGAATGAATCAGAAACTAGAGATACAGTAGAATGCATCAATGAAACTAGAAGCTGGTTCTTTGAAAGAATCAATAAAATTGATAAACCATTGGCCAAACTAATCCAAAAGAAAAGGGAGAAGACCCAAATTAATAAAATCATGAATGAAAGGGGAGAGATCATGACTAACACCGATGAAATAGAAACAATCATCAAAAACTACTATCAACAATTATATGCTAATATGTTTAATAACCTAGAAGAGATGGATACATTCCCAGAAACTTATAAACTACCAAGACTGAAACAGGAAGACATTGACAATCTGAATAGACCTATATCTAGTAATGAGATTGAAGCAGTGATCAAAAACCTCCCCAAAAACAAGAGTCCAGGCCCAGACGGATTCCCTGGGGAATTCTACCAAACATTCAAGGACGAAATAACACCTATTCTCCTGAAGCTCTTTCAAAAAATAGAAATGGAAGGAAAAATTCCAGACTCTTTCTATGAAGCCAGCATCACTCTAATCCCCAAACCAGACAAAGACCCCATGAAAAAGAACTTCAGACCAATATCGCTGATGAATACAGATGCCAAGATTCTCAACAAGATCCTTGCTAACAGGATCCAACAATACATTAAAAAGATTTTCCACCATGACCAGGTGGGTTTTTTCCCAGGGATACAAGGGTGGTTCAACACTTGCAAAACAGTCAACGTGATAGAACAAAACTCTCTAGCTGTGTGGGCTGTTTTTGGAGATCCTAGAATCAGCTGTGTAATAGCACTAGCTAAGACTGCTAACAATACACGTTTCACCATGTTCCCTCAGCCCTAAGGATGAGAGCTGCTTTCTACAACTCTTAAGCTCTGGGTTATCTCACCTGTCATGGGTTGAATTTTGTCTTGAACACAGCTGCCATTGGTACCTGTTACTGTGACCTTATTTGGAAGCAAGATATTTTTTATATATAATCAAGTTAAGATGATGACATTCTGGGTTAGGGAGAGCCCTAAATCCAATAAATGGTGGCTTTATATGAAAAAGGAGATACAGAGACACAAAAGAAACAGAAAGGGAAGAAGGCCCTGTGAAGATGGAGGCAGACAGTGGAATTAAGCAACCACAAGCCAAGGAATGCCTGGAACTACCAGATACTGGAAGAGGTAAGGAAGAACTCTTTCTTAGAGCCTTTAGAAGGAGCATGGCCCTGCTGACACTGTGGTTTCAGACTTCCGGTCTCCAGAACTGTGAGAGAATACATTTCTGTTATTTTAAGCCACCCAGTTTGTGGACCTTTGTTATGGTGACTCTAAGGAAATGAATACACACACCATCCTTTTTGCTTCTTCAATCTAATGCGTGTGCAACTAGTCCCCCAGTACTCTGTTGTAAGTCCCCTGTTTGAAATACCCAGTAAGGTTATTATTCTGTTGGAATCCAAACTGAGATACCTACCCCTCCCCTCAAACTTTTGGTACTTTGTATTTTGATCCAAAAGGTAATCAGTAAATATTTGATGAATGTAGTAAATAGAGAAATTGCAACAACAGATTAATATCAGTGTGTATTTTTTCACCTGTCACATTTAAAACTTGCTAATTGCTAAATATTTTGCCCAAGTTAATTTTTATAATTTCACTTAATATGTCTTGGAAATCTTCCTGTATCAAGGCCAGCCATGTTATTTTACAACTGCATAGATTTATCAATTGGATATATCATAATTTAGTTAAATTTTCCTGAAAGATTTTTCCTTGTTTCCATTCTTATTTTTAACTGTAAAAATTTTTGTTTCCATTTTTAGAGGCATTTACCAAAAATGCTACATGAAATTTTTATTTTATTTTACTTTAATTTTATTTTTTGTGAGATGCCAGTAGGGTAATTACCTAGCTCTGGCATTCCTAGATCTAAAGGACTATGCAACTGAAGTTCTAGTAAATGATGTCCACTTCTTCTATAAGTTCTTCATCCATCTGAAATGGCTCTCATTAGAGAATGCTTCATGATTAATGCAACTTGGAGAATTATGCCTTTTATGATCCCATTGGCCTGAAAGAATAGCCAGTAAGGCAATCCTGACTGTTATTTTTTTCTGCACTGCTGAGCCATTTACATTTCTGAGAACAGTGAGATGAAAACCAACCAGTAACCACTGGAGCAAAGCAGCAGAGTCAACAGTAGCTCTGAGAAATGGGAGGTCTCTCAAGGAACAAAAGAGCCAAACTCACCTGTAGGCAAATCATATGACAAATCAGAGAAAACTTTGCTCAACAATTCAACAAAATTCTGCCATCTGAGCAAGAAAAAGAAGCATAGCATTGGTGATCAATGTAGAAAGCTCTGGAAGAATGTGCAATAAGGTCAAAGTTTATATTGATAGTGATACTGAAGGATATTTTTTAAACTTAATTTTTATTTTTTCCATAACTCAGCCACTCTATCCGTATCCCCCACCCCCAGAAACCCTACTTTGTTTCCTGAGATTAAGAGTCTCTTATGGTTTGTTTGTCTACCTCCCTGGTCCCATCTTGTTTCATTTTTTTCCCCTGCCTAACCCACATGACCCCACCCTGCCTCTCAAATTCCTCATATCAGAGAGATCATATGATAATTGTCTTTCTCTGATTGACTTACTTTGCTCAGCATAATACTCTCCAGTTCCAGCCATGTTGTTGCAAATGGAAGGCTTTCATTCTTTTTGATGGCTGCATAGAATTCCCGTGTGTGTCTCTGTGTGTGTATACTTCTTCTTTTTTTGTTTTATTATTTATTTTACTTTATTTATTTTTTATTTTTCCCATAACCCAGCCACCCTATCCCTCCCCCCACCCCCGAAAACCCTCAGTTTGTTTCCTGAGATTAAGAGTCTCTTATGGTTGTCTCCCTCCCCCTCCCACCTTGTTTCATTTTTTCCATCCCTACCCCCTATGACCCCCAACCCTGCCTCTCAGATTCCTCATATCAGAGAGATCATATGATAATTCTCTTTCTCTGATTGACTTATTTCACTTATATAATCTCCTCCAGTTCCATCCACGTCGTTGCAAATGGCAGGATTTCATTCTTTTGATGGCTGTATTGTATTCCAAGTGTGTGTGCGTGCGTGTATGTGTGTGTGTGTGTGTGTGTGTGTGTGTTGTGTGTATGTACCACATTTTCTTTATCCATTCATATGTTGATGGACATCTATGTTGTTTCCATAGTTTGGCTATTGTGGACATTGCTGTTATAAACATTTGGGTGCATGTGCCCATTCCGATCACTACATTTGTATCTTTAGGGTAAATACGCAGTAGTGCAATTGCTGGGTCATAGGGTAGCTCTATTTTCAACTTTTTGAGGAATCTCCATACTGTTTTCCAGCATGGCTGTACCAGCTTGCACTCCAACCAACAGTGTAGAAGGATTCCCTTTTCCCCACATCCTCACCAACATCTCTTGTTTCCGGATTTGTTAATTCTATCCATTCTGACTGGTGTGAGGTGGTATCTCGCTGTGGTTCTGATTTGTACTTCCCTGATGCTGAGGGATGATGAGCACTTTTTCATGATAGTTGGCCATTTGGATGTCTGCAGAAATGTCTGTTCATGTCTTCTGCCCATTTCTTGATTGGATTCTTTGTTTTTTGGGTGTTGAGTTTAAGAGGAGTTTTTAAATAGATTTTGGATACTGATATGTCATTTGCAAATATCTTCTCCCATTATGTCGACTATCTTTTGGTTTTGTTGACTATTTCTTTTGCTGTGCAAAAATTTTTGATCTTGATGAAGTCCCAATAGTTCATTGTTTTCCTTGCTTCCCTTGTCTTTGGTGATGTTTCTAGGAAGAAGTTGCTGCAGCTGAGGTTGAAGAGTTTCCTGCCTGTGTTCTCCTCAAGGATTTTGATGGATTCCTGTCTCACCTTGAGGTCTTTCATGCATTTTGAGTCTATTTTTGTGTGTGGTGTAAGGAAATGGTCCAGTTTCATTCTTCTGCATGTGGCTGTTCAATTTCCCCAAGACCATTTGTTGAAAAGACTGTCCTTTTTCCATTGGGCATTCTTTCCTGCTTTGTTGAAGATGAGTTGACCATAGCATTGAGGGTCCATTTCTGGGCTCTGTATTCTGCTCCATTGATCTATATGTCTGTTTCTGTGTCAGTACCATACTGTATTGATGATTACAGTCTTGTAGTAGAGCTTTAAATCTTGAATTGTGATGCCACTGACTTTGGTTTTCTTTTTCAACATTCCTCTGGCTATTTGGGGTATTTTCTGGTTCCCTATAAATTTTAGGATTATTTGTTCCATTTCCTTGAAAAACATTGACGGTATTTTGATAGGGATTGCATTAAATGTATAGATTGCTCTAGGTAGCATAGACATTTTCACAATATTTATTTTTTCCAATTCGTGAGCATGGGAAGTTTTTCCATTTCTTTGTGTATTCTTCAATTTCTTTCATGAGTAATTTATAGTTTTCTGAATACAGATTCTTTGCCTCTTTGGTTAAGTTGACTCCTAGGTATCTTATGGTTTGGGGTACAATTGTAAATGGGATCAACCCCTTAATTTCTTTTTCTTCTGTCTTGCTGTTGGTGTATAGAAATGCAACTGATTTCTGTGCATTGATTTTATATCCTGACACTACTGAATTCCTGTATGAGTTCTAACAGTTTTGGAGTGGAATCTTTTGGGTTTTCCACATAGAGTACCATATCACCGGCAAATAGTGGGAGTTTGACTTCTTCTTTGCCGATTCAGATGCTTTTTATTTCTTTTTGTTGTCTGTTTGCTGAGACTAGGACTTCTAGTACTATGTTGAATAGCAGTGGTGATAGTGGACAGCCCTGTCATGTTCCTGACCTTAGGGGGAGAGCTCAGTTTTTCCCTGTTGGGAATGATATTCGCTGTGAGTTTTTCAGAGATGGCTTTGATGATATTGAGGTATGCACCCTCTATCACTACACTGTGAAGAGTTTTGATCAAGAAAGGGTGCTGTACTTTGTCAAAAGCTTTTTCAGCATCTATTGAGAGGATCGTATGGCTCTTGTTCTTTCTTTGATTAATGTACTGTATCACATTGCTTGGTTTGTGGATCTTGAACCAACCTTGCAACCCAGGTATAAATCCCACTTGGCCGTGCTGAATAATCCTTTTAATGTATTGTTGGATACCAGTGGCTGGTATTTTGGTGAGAATTTCTGCATCCATGTTCATCAAGGATATTGGTCTGTAATTCTCCTTTTTGATGGGGTCTTTGTCTGATTTTGGGATCACAGTAATGCTGGCCTCATAAAATGAGTTTAGAAGTTTTCCTTCCATTTCTATTTTTTTGGATCAGGTTCAGGAGAATAGGTATTATTTATTCTTTAAATGTTTGGTAGAATTCCCCTGGGAAGCTGTCTGGCCCTGCACTCTTGTTTTCTGGGAGATTTTTGATGACTGTGTCAATCTCCTTACTGGTTATGGGTCTGTGCAGGTTTTCTATTTCTCTCTTGTTCAGTTTTGGTATTTTATATGTCTCTAGGAATGCATCCATTTTTCCCAGATTGTCAAATTTGCTGGTACATGGTTGCTTATAATATATTCTTACAATTGTTTGTATTTATTTGGTATTGGTTGTGATCTCTTCTCTTTCATTCATGATTTTATTAATTTGGTTCCTTTTTCTCTTCTTTTCAATAAATCTGGCTAGGGGTTTACAAATCTTATTAATTCTTTCAAAGAACCGGCTCCTAGTTTTATTGATTAGTTCTACTATTATTTTGGTTTCTGTCTCATTGATTTCTTCTATGATCTTTATTATTTCTCTTCTCCTGCTGGGTTTAGGCTTTCTTTTCTGTTTTTTCTCCAGCTCCTTTAGGTGTAGGGTTAGGTTGTGTACTTGAGACTTTTCCTGTTTCTTGAAAGGCTTGTATTGCTATATACTTTCCTCTCAGGACCACCTTTGCTGTGTCCCAAAGATTTTGAAGTTGTGTTTTCATTTTCATTTGTTTTCATGAATTTTTAAAATTCTTCTTTAATTTCCTGGTTGACTCATTCATTCTTTAATAAGATACTCTTTAGCCTCCATGTATTTGGGTTCTTTCCAACTTCCCTCTTGTGGTTCAGTTCTGGTTTCAAAGCACTGTGGTCTGAAAATATGCAGGGAATTATCCCAACCTTTTGGTACCAGTTGAGACCTGATTTGTGACCCACGATGTGATCTATTCTGGAGAATGTTCCATGTGCACTAGAGAGGAATGTGTATTCTCTTGCTCTGGAATGGAATGATCTGATTATATCTGTGATGTCCATCTGGTCCAGTGTGTCATTTAAAGCCTTTATTTCCTTATTGATCTTTTGTTTAGATGATCTCTCCACTCAGTGAGGGAGATGCTAAAGTCCCCTACTATTATTGTATTATTGTTGATGTGTTTCTTTGATTTAGTTATTAATTGGTTTATAAGTAGCTTCTCCCATGTTAGGGGCATAGATATTTACAATTGTTAGATCTTCTTGCTGGACAGACCCTTTAAGTATGATATTGTGTCCTTCCTCATCTCTTATAGTCTTTGGCTTAAAATATAATTTGTCTTATATAAGGATTGCCACCCTAGCTTGCTTTTGATGTCCACTAGCATGGTAAATTGTTTTCCACCCCCTGCTTTTAAATCTGGAGGTGTCTTTGGGTCTAAAATGAGTTTCTTGGAGACAGTATATTGATGGGTCTTGTTTTTTATTCATTCTAATACTCTGTGTCTTTTGAATGGGACATTTAGCCCATTTACATTCTGGGTATCTATTGAAAGATATTAATTTAGTGCCATTGTATTGCCTGGTAGGTGACTGTTACTGTATATTGTTTCTGTTCTTTTTTGGTCTGTATTTTTTGGCTCTCTTTGCTTAGAGGACCCCTTTCAATATTTCCTCTAGGGCCGGTTTGGTGTTTGTAATTTCTCTTAGTTTTTGTTTGTTCTGGATGATTTTTATCTCTTTTTTTATTTTCAGTGACAGCCTAGCTTGATATAGTATTCTTGGCAGCATATTTTTCTTGTATAGTGCTTTGAATATATCATGCCAGTCCTGTCTGGCCTGCCAGGTCTCTGTAGATAGGTCTGCTGGCAATGTAATATTTCTGCCATTGTATATTATAGACCTCTTCTCCCAAGCTTCTTTCAGGATTTTCTCTTTGTCACTGAGACTTGTAAGTTTTACTATTAGATGATGAGGTGTGGACCTATTTTTACTGTTTTTAAGGGGAGATCTCTGTGCCTCCTGGATTTTGATGCTTGTTCCCTTCAATAAATTAGGGAAATTCTCTGCTATAATTTGCTCCAATATACCTTCTGCCTCTCTCCCCCTTTCTTTTTCTGGGACCCCAATTATTCTAATATTGTTACATCTTATGGTATCACTTATCGCTCTAATTCTGCCCTCGTGGTCTAGTAGTTGTTTGTCTCTCTTTTTCTCAGCTTCTTTATTTTCCATCATTTGGTCTTCTAGATCACTAATTCTCTCTTCTGCCTGATTTAATCTAGCTGTAAGGGCCTCCATTTTTAATAGCACCTCATTAATAGCTTTTTCTTTTAAATCAATTTGTTTAGATTTTAGTTCTTTTATTTCTCTAGAAAGGGATTCTCTAATATTTTCCATGCTTTTTTTGAGCCCAGCTAGCACCTTGATAATCATCATTCTGAACTCTAGTCCTGACATATTACTAATGTCCCTATTCACTAGGTTCCTAGCCATCAGTACTGGCTCTTGCTCTTTTTTTTTTTGAGGTGAGATTTTCTGCCTTGTCATTTTATGCAGAAAATAATAGATGAATGAGAGAATAAAATACTAAAAGTGTAGCAATGACCCCAGAAAAATATCCACCAACCAAATCAGAAGAGACCCAAAACCAGGGGGAGAAGAAAGGAAAAAAAATCTGTATTTCTATCTCTATCTATAGCTATCTGTCTCTTTCTTTATATATGATTAGACAGGTAAATAGAACAGAGCCATACACCTGATTAGGGATGTATTTTGGTCAGTTAGAAGAAACTGCCTCCCAAAATTTTAAAGAAAGAAAAACTAATATATGTGCAAAAATAAGGGTATACACAATGAAGGGATGGAATATGACTGTAAAGATGAAAATTAAAAATGATTCTAAATAAGGAATTGATAAGACAAGAAGTTGGTTGAAAAAAGAAAAAAGGGGAAAGAATGTGATGAAGCTGGAGACTAGAACATAGTCATGTGCTAGATTTGGTATATATTTTTATGTGTTAGAAGAATCTTTATCCCAAAGTTTTAAAGAAAGAAAAACCTAGGGCACCTAGGTGGCTCAGTGGGTTAAAGCCTCTTCCTTTTTTTTTTTTTTTTTTAAGATTTTATTTATTTGACAGTGAGAAACAGCTAGAGAGGGAACACAAGCAGGGGGAGTGAGAAAGGGAGAAGCAGGCTTCCCGCTGAGCAGGGAGACCGATGTGGGGCTTGATCCCAGGTCTCCAGGATCATGACCTGGGCTGAAGGCAGTTGCTTAACCAACTGAGCCACCCAGGCGCCCCAAAACCTCTTCCTTTGTCTCAGGTCATGATTTCAGGGTCCTGGGATCCAGGTCTGCAACGGGCTCTGCTCAGCGGGGAGCCTGCTTCCTCCTCTCTCTCTGCCTGCCTCTCTTCCTACTTGCAATCTCTCTCCTGTCAAGTAAATAAATAAAGTCTTAAAAAAAAAAGAAAGAAGAGCCTATATGTATTCAAAAAAAATAAGGTTAAATACAATGAAGGAATACAATATGACTAAAACAATGAAACTTTAAAAGGTTTTTTTTTTTTAAAGCGTATTGAGGGGCCCTTGGGTGGCTCTGTTCGTTAAACCACTGCCTTTGGCTTAGGTGATGGTCCTGGAGTCCCGGAATCAAGTCCTACATCGGGCTCCCAGCTCTGCAGGGAGTTTGCGTCTCCCTCTGACCTTCTCCCCTCTCATGCTCTCTCTCACTCACTCTGTCTCTCAAGTAAATAAATAAAATCTTTTTTTAAAAAAAGCTTATTAAAAAAATAAAAAAAAACATTAGAAAAGCTTATTGATAAGATTAGTTAAAAAAAGTTAAACTAGGAAAGAGAAACAATTTAAAAAATAGAATAAGAAAAAAATTAAATTAAGAAAATTTAACTTTGAAAGACTAAAGAATCATAGGGGAAAAGCCATGAATTCTAAGTGATGCATTCCCCTAACTCTGGAGTTCTGCAGTTCTAGTTGATCGGTGAACTTGGTTTTGTCTAGATGTTCTCACTCATCTTCAGGGGGAGGAGCCTGTTGCAGTGATTTTCAAATGTCTTTGCCAGAGGTGGAACTGCCCCACCCTTGCCTGGGGCCAGGCTAAGCAATCTGCTCAGGTTCACTCTCAGGAGCTTTTGTTCCCTGAGCGCTTTCCGTACAGCGTTCGAGGCAGGGAATGAAGATGGCGGCCTCCCAGCTTCCCACCCAGAAGAGCCCCAAGCCTAGGGTACCCCTTCCTCAGTGCACCCCAGAGATACGCTGTCAATCATGCTTGTTTCCCTTGTCTCCGGCCCTGCTCTATGCTCACCCAGCCTGTGACCGAGCATTTCTGTCTCTGGCGCTCAGCACCATTTGGAGTCTCCAAACCCAGCAGATCCTTGCAGCATGCTCCTGAGCCGCTCCTCCTGGTAGAGGAAGGAAGGGGGTCTCCCTGGATCTGCCACCTGTAGGGGTCCCTGCTCGAAGAGGGACTGCGCCCCGGGTCCCGGTTTAAGGTAAGCCCGAGCTGAGAGCCCACTCCTCGGCTCTGTCCCTGAACCCAGCTTCCCTGTTCCAATACATGTGAGCTCAGCACAGTCAGGCACCCCAGAACCTTCTGTGACCCCGCGGGTTCTGAGACCACACTGTCCCCATGAGGGGGGACCCCCTGCTTAGCCTCTGGGGCAATGTCCCTTGTGAAACAGACTTCTAAATGTTCTGTTTTGTGCTCCGTTGCTCTATTTCTGGCCGGGAGCCAGGCCCTCCTGCCGCAGTCGGTCTTCCCAAATGTCGCCTCTGATTCACTTCTCCGCGCGTCCTACCTTCCAGAAAGTGGTCACTTTTCGGTTCTTAGAATTGCTGTTTTTCTTCTCTTCAATCTCCTGTTGAGTCTGTAGGTGTTCCGACTGGTTTGATAACCATCCAGCTGAACTCCTGGGAACCTCATGATGTCTAGGTCTCCTACTCCTCTGCCATCTTGCTCCTCCCATTGAAGAGCTTTTCGTTACCTGTATCCTTCATCATTCAGGAAAGAGAAACTACTTTAGGGGTCTCTACTAGAATAGGGCTTTGATATAGGATATTTTGTGTCTATGAAATTACTGCAGGGGTTAGTAGAGTGGAGGTTGGCATCTGCTTCTTCCCTGAGGGTTAGGCCTCACCTGTCTGGAGATAGTGAACTGCAGAAAATGCTGATGGACTTCTCAGTTGTTCCTGACTTCAAGGTTGTGACTAGGCAGGACAAAATGCATTTTGGCCACTGCAAAAACTGAGGCCTGCCAGGGTCTGGAGTTGCTACTACTTCAGAAAAATAAGTAAATACTTAACATGTCCCTGCCCCCACCCACCTTTTCTACCTTTAAAATCTCACACAATTGCCTTTCTTTGATGGAACTTAAATCAATTCCAGAACCTTGGTGTCAAGAGAATTAGAAATGTTCTTTTCTAGTCTTCCCAGGAGTGGGAAGTATTGCAGTACAGGAAAAAAACACAGAGGGGATAGAAATGGGTTCTGAGTTCAAATAGGCAATATTAAGTGAAATACCCAAGCAGGAGCAGCATTAAGCAATATATTTGCATGTGACAGACATTGAAGGTTTGCAAGTACTTTAAGAACACATTGGTAGTGAAAATCATCTGTATTTGCTTTCTTGGCATACATACTCCATTCATATACAAATATGGTCTTCTCTGGGATGATGGACTATAATCAATGTCTCATAGCCTACCGTGGCCAATGTTGTGACTCATCTTGTCTCATTGAACTCTATGTATCACTTTCTCCACATATCCCTCCCTACTTTCCTCCCTCTCTTCCATTCTCTGTCTCTGTATCTCTCATTAACTTTTGGCTCTGGTTCTTCCCAAAGTTTTATTTTCCCTGCAGTTTTGCATATAACTCCATATCCCTTCAAGGTATTTCTTTTTGTTAATGTTAACAAAAGGCTGTTGCTCTTGCTAGCAACCAAACTGTTGAAGAACTGTTATCTCCTCCTTGCCCATTAAGAGTCAAGCAAATATAGGGCCTGAGTTGTGAGATATAGAAGCCCTGGATTTTCTAGAAGAGTTCTAATGTCATGTGATTTTACTCTTTAAATAAAAATGATTCATTGTTTTGCTTATACCTCAAAAAACTGCCTATACATGACATCTCAAGTCAGAAAAGTTCTTTGGTTGGTATGGAAATATGGCCTCTGGAGCTTCATGTCAGTATGGGCACAAGAATAAATAAGGTGTAGATATGCAGAATCATAAGCCTGATAAACTGATGACTCTATCAGCTGCTGAAGGGATACACAGGGAAAAGAATGTTGGAAAAACAGCACTGTTGGGAAATATCAATGATTGTGCAAAGGTCTGATATTAGCCCAGATCTGAAGTGACCTGCAGGGGAAGCAGCT
Source organism: Spilogale gracilis (assembly GCA_004023965.1). Taxonomy (NCBI): domain Eukaryota; kingdom Metazoa; phylum Chordata; class Mammalia; order Carnivora; family Mephitidae; genus Spilogale; species Spilogale gracilis. The sequence goes on from PITA01012637.1 coordinate 36,327, forward strand.
CCAGGCTTCGATAGCTTGCTGCAATTCTGTCCTCTTAGGAGAGCCAGGCTTATGCTGACAGCATCTTCTGACCTTTAGAAAAATAACCACAACAACATGACCACAAAAATCTAAATCCATCGATATTTCCATTTTGCATAACATTTATTTCTTGGAGTTGTTAGGCGTTACCACATATGAGATAAGGCATCTGGACCAACAGCACCAGAAACTCTTCTCCCCTTCTTGAATAATGCTGATAGTAGGGGGAGGAGAACATAAAAAAGTTTGTGAAGTATTGAGCCTGGGCACCGCCTGATTTAAATGATGTATAGGACTTATGTGAACAATGAAATTCTTGAGATCCTTCTAAGTAAGTTTTTTCTTTCTTCATACTCTTCACATTACCCTAGGACCTTCAAAGAACCATTGACAATTTAAGCTTGAGAATGGGTCCCAGTTACCATAACAAGCACTATGAATCTAATCACAGAAGCAGGTGCCCAACTCCCAATGTATAGTCAGAGAGTTCAGGACTAGAGGACAAGGTCTGTGAGCCTGATTTTAGATTCAAGCATATCTGAGTTCAAATTCCAAGTTCCACTAGGTTATTATGTTAAAATGGCCTTTAGTAAATGTTCTGAGTACTTTGCATGCATTACCTCATTTAATCGAGACAACCATCCTATGAAATGTGTAACTGAGTTGCCCAAGGACACAACTGATCAATGAGGTAGTCAGAATTTAAACTCTGGCTGTTTGACTCTAAATCCTGCACACTCAACTGCTGCATTATATGACCTTACATGTGATTGTAATATAATTTGGTTTCAGTTACATTTTCTTTCTTGAACACAGCTCCAGTATCTTCTGATACTCATTATTGCAGAGGTTTGAGGTCAGTCTGATTTGGGTTCATTTATAATGTTTTCCTTCCTTTGCTTTGGTTTAGTTTTATTTTGATGGCCTGCCTCCTTAAGGAATTTTCTTGTCTCTGTAAACACAAAACTTTTGTCAGGACAGACATGGATATATATGTATATATGTATGTATATATGTATATATATACATATATATATGTATATATATATATATATATTTCATTTAGTTGTACTGAATCCTTTCAGTCTGCACACAGAGGGTTTTTTCCTTTTTCCCATCTTTTCTTTTTTCAGTTGTGGATTTTGTTGTCAGTTTTTGTTCCATTTTTCTAGTTTCTTCTTCCACAATGTCAAGGCTTCTTAGGTTCAATTAGTATTCTTATTTTTCTATGTCTACTATCCTCTCTCATTGTCTTCTCTGTTTTTCTTTTCTAGATTTTGTGGAAACCTCTCAAGTTTGACATTCTGTAATAGATTTTGTCTAGTGTTACTTTTACTTTGTATTGACCCCTGGTTACCTCTTTTATTTTTGTAAATAGTATTTTATCAGAGGGTGCCTAGGTCGCTCAGTCGGTTGAGCATCCAATGCATCTCAGGGTTGTGGGATCAAGCCCCATGTTGGGCTCTACACTCAGCATGGAGTCTGCTTACAATCCTCTTTCTCCCTTCTCCTTTGCCTTCCCCCCACCACTCACACTTGCTTGCTCTCTCAAAAAAATTAATTAATTAATATTTTCTTGGGACACAACCATAGCCATTTTTTATGTGTTGTTTCTGGCTGCTTTTAAGCTATAGTGACACAGTTGAGTATGGAAATAGACTGTAGACCCACAAAGCCCAAAGGAGTTACTATCAGGTCAGGTCCTTTATAGAAAAGTTTGTTGACCTAAAAATATAATACAAATATCTTAATATCATTAACTATCTAGCAATAATCAGATTTCCTTGGTTTTCTCATGATTTTTATTGAGATCTAATTGATATATAATGTATTAGTTCCAGGTGTACAACATAATGATTATATATATATATGTATATATATACATATATATATGTAATCCTATTTAATCTAGTTAACATACATCAGCACATATAGTTACAATCCTGATTATCACTTAATTTGGCTTATGGTAGCTTCTGTTTCCTTGAAACTGTCCATGTTTTACTAAGTTCATTCTCATTTCTTCTGTTCACTTAAGTGCTTTCTACATTTCATTTTAATAGTTTATTATGTTTATTACTTTCCAGTTGGTTTCAATAGAGGATCTGGCTTCATACAGCCTACAGAGAACACCAACGGTTTTCTAAAAGTTTGCTAGTTTTTGGAGTAGATCATTTTCAAAAATTTGCCGCTATTTGGAATCTGCAGGATTGTCATTGCCTCTCCATGCTCTGCAGTATTTTTAAAATTAGTTCTCATATTTGGAGTTTTCTCTATTTACTGTCACATGAAGGACTGTTCACATTCTGCACAACTCAGGAGATGAGTTGCATAGATTTTCCTTGGCCCTATTCATGCTCATTTAGCCCTATAGTCATGGAGTGAGTGACAACCTTCACTGATGCCTGGTGGCCCTTGGTTGGGACCAGCTCAGGTGGGTTGCATATTAGACATGAAGTTAGCATGTATGTCATCACTGATACACTCAGCATATAAAATATACCAGGGATCTCCCTCTTTCTGCTCCAACTCATATGACTTTACTGGCAGGAACCACGTCTCATCAAATGCAGATATCATATCCAGTTTGCCCCTCCCCTCCTTTCTCACCCCAACTTTCTGCTCTGTCATTCTTGGAAGTTGCGCTTTCTGTGTAGGTGCAGAAGAGCACCATGTGGATGAGTGTATGGGTGTGCAGCTTTGGGTGGGGCTGGACGCAGGCTGACAGTACTCAGGTAGCTACAGAAAGCAGTGTCATTTTCTAGTAGGTTAAGACTTGGGCCTCCAAATCAAAGGGAAGTCTGGTGAAAGGATGAGAGATCTTCTGTCAGCTCTACTTCTTATGGGTAGATAGGGCAAAGCATGGGTACCAACTCACTGATTTTCCCAGATTCCATTTACTTACAGTTAGTGGAGATTCCTTCTAGATTTTGACACTAGAGTGCTTATTAGTTTTGCTACTGGTGTGGTTTTTGCCTCTTTATTTATTCATTGGAATTTTAACCATGGATTGTTAACATTTTATACAATAAGTCATTTTATACCAATTAAGTCTTACATATCAAAACAAAATGAAACAGAAGCCTAAACCTATGAAACATACAAAAGGTGGGCTATTTCATAGAAGCACACTGGTCATCTTGATGAAGTTAATTAGAGGTGACATGTTTCTTTATGAGTTTCCTATAGGCTTAAACCAAAAGTGTGCTGGTGCTTACTTCCCAAGCCCATTACCTTTCTCCAGCTTGTGAAATGTATGCTCCAGCCATAACCAATAGTCATAGTTCTCCAAATCTGCAATGCTTTTCTTGCTTCTTTGTCTTGGCACACTCTTTTTCGCTCTGACACACTCTTCTCCTCTTATCTGCTTAGTCCCTACAAGTCACCCAAAGCTCAGCTGAAATGTAGTATAGAACAGTGCTGCAGTGCCAGCCTCTTCAGACTGCTAGAACCATAGGTTAAGTCCCATGGTCTGAAGCATTTAATCATCATAGTCATTCCCTGAAGGATCCTGTAATCCCAGCTGAGAGGGTATAGAATATGCTAGAAGGAGGAGGCAGGTAGGCTGTCGTAACAAAATACTATACACTGGTAGTTAAACAACAGAAATTTATTTTCTATGGTTTGGAAAGCTAGAAGTCCAAGATCAAGGTGTCAGTGGGTTTAGCTTCTTCTGAGGCTTTTGTCGTTGGCTTGTAGATAGCCACTTTCTCACTGTGTCCTCACATGGCCTTTTCTCTGTGTTAACCCAACTTTGGTGTTTCTATTTCCAAATTCCCTCTCCTTGTAAGGATACCAGTCAGATTGGATTAGGGCCTGCCCTAATAGCCTCATTTTATTTAATTCAAAATCACCTCTTCAAAGGCTTTAATTCCGAAGAGGTTCAGAGTAAGTTACTGGAGATTAGGGTTTCAACATATGAATTCGGGGAGACACAATTCAGCCCACAACAGAAATAAAGATTCAAAGAAGCCCAACTTTTGGGACAATTTACTTAAGGTCTCTGAATCTCAGTTTAGTCTTCTGTGAAGTAGATATAAAAACATAACTCATGGGGCTGTTGGGAGCATGAAATGAGGTAAGCCATGTAAAGCATTTAGTCTCATGCCTCGAGCGTATTAGGTGCCATATGAATCAATACCTTACACCCTCAAATCAGGAGGTTATTTCGGTTACCTCATTTAACTTAGCCACTGGGATGCTCATTCCACTCCACCATCTTCCTTTGTGTTTACCTTCGATCGAGGGCCCCGCATTGTATTCTTTTTGCCTTCCAGTTAACTGTGAGAAGCACAACCCTTCCCTGATTATAGGCAATATATTCATAGGCAAATCCATACGAAATAATTCTTTTTCCACTTGACAGATGAGAAAATTAAGGTTACGAGAAATTAGTTACTTGCCCAGCTTCCTAAAGCTACGGTGTTTCAGAGTAAGTCTTTCTATTTAGGGCTTTATGATTCCACAGCTCATGCTGCCTTTCCCCAAGGACAGGGGCTAAAAGGCTAGCAAGGAGGTGCTCAACCAGTGAGGGGAACTTACCTCCTGGGCTGGACCCTGGGCTTCTCTGGATCATGCCTTCCCCTGGAACTTAAGAGCCTCCTTGCTTTTGTATCTGTAGCTCACACCTCTCCTGGGTCTTAGGGGAGAGGACAGAAGATAACTGAGCTCCTCAAATCCAGACTGCTCAGCACCAAGAATGGAGCCCAAGAATGGAGCCAGCCATGGAACTCAGTGTGTTTGCCTAAAGCCCTTGGATTTAGTCACTATCCTAGAAGCTTCTGAGTTTCCTAGGACTTTTAGGAGAGTCTATATGGTGTATTGAGAGCAAGGACTTTGAAGCTAGAGAGCCTGCTTTTGACTCATCCTGACTGATGAATTCATTTATCAGTTACCTATTGGTTTTACCCTTTCTGTGCCTTAGTTTCCACTTTTGCAAAATAGTAGTACCTACCTCATGGAGCACTTACAAGGATTAATAGAGTTAATATTTTAAAACACTTAAAATATTGCCAGTAATGTAGTTAGTTACCTATACATAAATGTTGACTCTTAAGAATAACGATAATATTTAATATAATTATTAAGCATTATATATTATTATATTTTATAATATTTTATAGTATTTATATATTATCCATAATATTATTATAAATTATATTTAATATTATATTTATTATTATTATCATTTTTATTATTCACACCGCATATGGATATGGAACTTCGGCAAGAGAAGACAAAATTAATGAACACTTAAAAGCCAGGTCCAGTTCCTAAGACCCAGCTGATGGGCAGATCCATAGCATGTCTTTAATTGCTCACTATCTACCAATTTTCCTATTCCCATTTACAAGTAATTGCTGAATTGGACACCTCATGTTTGCTTTATCTCCTAAAATCCTCTGGTTGTTCCTGAGATTATCAAACCAGTCCTTTTCAACCTAATTGCACTCTTCATAATGGGCCAGATGTGTATGATAAGTCCTACTTGTGGCTGTGTCAATTGCTGCATTCTATTTACGCAGTTTCCAGAGCAGCTTCATTATTTATCCCCTCCCCCAACACAATTTGGCTTGTGTGCCTGTGTTTTAAACTGGGTTTGAAGCATTTAATTTTGCCAATACAATTTTAGGGTATTAGTTTGCCTCCTGTTCTCTCTGCCCTTCTTAATTACCATTTATTGCAAAGTCACACAGAAACATTAAATGCTAATTCTGACTTACGTGTTCCTGGCCAAGAACAAGGATAATAATTTCCATCCAACACAACCTGAACTCATTTTACATAAGGGTGATTCAGAGTAGAGATTTGAAATCGTAATCAAGTCTTTCTCAAAATCGCCTTACCCTAGCAGACATTCACTAATGTCTCTGCTAATTGGTAGGCAAATGGCAAAAAACAAAATCTCAGTGTTAAAAAAAAAAATGCAAAAAACTACTTTGTAACAGCATTTGTGAAATTGCTCCTCTCATCAGCTCTTGCAACATGACAGTTTAAGAAGGGAACACAACTCATTTTATTTGGTTAGATGGGGCTAATCCCACATCACCATAATCTCTCCTGATGTTTTATTGATTCTAAAGGACATTTAATCAGGAAGCAGCTCAGCACTAGAATCCTGCTAATTAGCAAGCAGCCACATTCCAAATGGGTTCCCAATTGAACAGCAGATTAATGGACAATATGTACTAAAATAATGATTCGTGCATTCAGCTCCTAAAATGTGTGTCTAAATTGCATCTTTAATCTCTTAAGGATATAGGTTTGCATACAAAGCCCTTAACGGAATGGATTTAATTCAACAGAAAAAGCTTTAGCCAATGACTGTTTAAGGATGAAACAGGTTTATTACTTATAAATGCAATTCTTCCTAGTTCTCATGGTTTGATGTCCTTGAACATTCAAAGGTCAAAGACAGGTGAATAAAGAAATTGGTGTATTTCTCTGATACACACATTAAACAGTGGGGAATTGAGAATATTGATATACATAACTTAACCTCATTTACTCCATAATCACTCTTATTCTCATATCTCTGTTTCCTGGAATCTTGGTTCTGTACCCCAGCTTTTAATCAAATGTGTACCAGGTATAATGTGAGCTCTGATACTTGCATTTTCTCCATTTTTATTGATGCCTTTTTAGGACTCCTAATTTTAGATGATTGGCTTTCTATTCAGCTCTTAGCCCCCTTTTCTGCTTTTGCTGCTTAACCACCTCCCTCTGCCTTACCCAACCATGCCCCAGGTTTTAGTAAGGGAAACCCCTATGTCCCAAAACTGGTCTGGTGGAAATTCACTGGCTAGGCTCAACTTCCTTCCATCATTTATTTGTCAGTTGATGTTCACTATAACCTTTACCCTTTTTTGCTTTTCTGTATTGCTCTTATCATCACGTGATATATGTCATATATTCCAGCTTCTTATTGTTTCTCTTCCCCATTAGAATGCAAGCTTCATGAGAGGGAGACTGATCCATTCATATCTGTATCCCCAGTGATTAGAGTAGTGCTTGGTAGACAGTAGCAACTTGATAAATATTTGTTCAATAATAAGTGAATTAATAAAATGTTTACTGTGTGACTATCAGGTGCTAAGTACTGGCCTGCAAGATGTTGGGGATATAATATGAAGGAAACAGTCATGTTCTCTGCCAGCATGGAGATGTCTATCTAGACATTAAAGTAACAAATCAATACATAATTACATATTACAATACATATTATCAGTACATAATTACAATACATCAATACATAATCCATACATAATTACATATTAAATCAATACATAATTACATATTAAAATACATATTACAACAAAGAAATATATAATTACAAGTAATGATAAGGTATAGGAAAGAACATAGCTGATCACTAAGAGAGTAGAGCACAAAGAACCTGATTTTGATGAGGTCTTAAGAATGGCCTTCTTCAATCTGACCATGAGAGGGACTAGTCCGAATTTGTGTATCTGCATGCATCCCTGAGAGTATCTTGAGACTCTACACCTTCCTTAGTTCAGTTCAATTTTATAAATATTGATTGAATTCTAATATGTGTGAGGCAGTGCTCTAGACACTTAGGATACATCAATGAGTAAAACAAAGATTCTGCCTGCCCCCTGGCAGTGTAGCTTTATGGTCTATCAGAGATCAACAGATAACAACAATAAACATCATACATCAACAAGTCACCTAATACATTAGAAGTTGACAAGTGTGTCAAAGAAAACAGAAGGAAAGCAAGTTAAGAGGAAGAGGGGCTGAGAGACTACAACTTTAACTAGGGTGGTTAGTCTAGGCCTCATGGACAAGGTAACATTTGACTAAAAAATAAAATAAAGAAGATGAGAGATGGGTAAAAACATTTTAAGTAGAAGAAGCATTCAGAGATTAGTTGCTAAGCTGGATATATGCATGGTATGTGTGGGAAAGACAAGGATCACAGCATAACTGGAACAGAATGTGCTGGGGTGGCCGGCGCTGACAATGTAAACTGAACCTGAGGGCAAAGATATGGGAAAATAAAGACAAAGACCAGACGAAGAAAAAGAGATGGGGACAGGAGGGACAAAGTGGATGATGTCCAAGCAATGCCGATTTGATTTAGGGTTATAAAGCTTTTTATAGTAGACTGTGCTCAATCAAACAAGGAGCGTGACATTAAGAAAGTTACGTATTTTCCTTAATATCATGATTTCAATGCACACCCCTGATCATGCTCAAGTCCCATGACACTGATTCTCTTTGTTCATCCTACACTACTTCACTAATTCTTTGAGGTGGTAAACAACAAGGGAGGGGCACCATGCTCCTAGGTAAGATTAAGACCCCATAATAGTAAAACTGCCTAGTGACTACCGCTGCCTATGTGACTACTTCTGCTTCTAGCCTATGTGCTTGCTTCCTCCTGCGCTGTCATTGCTCACCTCCAAGTGGGAGCCCGAATTGGCAGGTACCAGGAGTTTCGCTCCTTAACTCTAATCTGCCCGGCCACAAACATCCAAGCCAGTGAGTCCAGAAGCTACACCTCAACTGTTGACGCCAGCCTGGCTCTGGGCTCCCAACAAGAATGGGCAAAGGAAAGTTGTAGATGGAGCCAGAGAAACAATCAGGGAGTAGATCAGGTAGAACTCTTCATAAGGACTTGGATTTTTTTTCTCTTTTTTTCCTTCTCTGAGTGAAATAAGATTTTCTTACAGTTTCATGAGCAAAACAATGACATAAACTGTTTTATGTTGTAACACATCACTGTAGTTACTGTACTGAGGATAAACTGGGGGCAAGGGGAAGCCTGGTTCAGTTGGGAGGCTATTATACTAATCCAGGAGTAAGACAATGGTAGCTTGAATGAGGTGTAGTTAAGTAACAATAGATGTGGTGAGAAGTACCAGATTCTGGGTATATTCTGAAGATAGAGTTGCTTAACTAATGAATTTTTGATGGATTAAGTAGGAAATGTGAGAAAAAAAAGCCAAGAATTACAGGTATATTGTATTTTCATTTTTATTCAGTTAAAAATATTTTCTCATTTCCCTTTTCTTTCTTACCATAGTTTATTTGGAAGTGTGTTGTTCAGGTTCATAATGTTTGGAGGTTTCCAGAATTTTTATTTGTTGCTTTTAATTTATAATTAATTCTATTGTGATCAGAGAACATATTTTGAATGATTTCATCATTTTAAACTTACCAAGACTTGTTTTATGGCTCAAAGTATGCTTTAATCTTTTAAATGTTTCATGTATGATTAAAAAAATATGTATTCTGCTATTGTATGGAGTGTTGTGTAATTGCTACTTATATCAAGTTATTTGATCATTTGTCCAATTTTTTATATTATTACTGCTTTTCTATCTGGTTATTCTATTAATTACTGACAAAGAGATATTATATTCTCCAATTGTAATTATAAATTTGTCTATTTCTCCTTTAAGTTTTATATTTTTGCTTCATGTAGATTAAAGCTGTATTATTAAGGACAGGGAGATTTAGATTTGTTATATTTTCTTGAAGAATTGACTTTTTGGCATCCCTTGCTTTGGAATCCACTTTGTTTGACATTAATGTAACAAAGCTGACTTTCATTCCATTAGAGTCAGTATGGTATATCATTTCCATCTTTTTACTTTTACTGTGTCATGTCTTTATATTTTAAATGGGTTTATTGTAGAGAGCATTTAGTTGAGTCTTACTTTTTTAATGAAATCTGAAAATCACTGCCTTTTTATTGGTGCATTTGGATCGTTAATACTTGATGTAATTTTTTAAATAATAATTTATTTTATTTTTTAAGTGTCCCAAGATTCATTGAGTATGGCCCACACCCAGTGCTCCATGCAATACATGCCCTCAACACCTACCACCAGGCTCACTCATCTCCCCACCCCCCCTTCCAAAACCCTTGGTTTGTTTCTCAGAGTCCAAAGTCTCTCATGCTTCATCTCCCTCTCTAATTTATACCAGTTCACATTTCCTTTCCTTCTCTTTTTTATATTTATATTTATTTTTTTTCAGTGTTCCAAGATTCATTGTTTATGCCCCACACCCAGTGCTCCATGCAATACGTGCCTTCAATACCCACCACCAGGCTCGCCCATCCCCTCACCCCCTCCCCTCCAAGACCCTCAGTTTGTTTCTGAGTCCAAAGTCTCTCATGTTTCTTCTCCCTCCCCAATTTACCCCACTTCCAATTTCCTTTCCTTCTCTTACTCCTTATGCTCCACAAGTAAGTGAAACCATATGATACTTGACTTTCTCTGCTTGGCTTATTTCACTCAGCATAATCTGTTCTAATCCAGTCCATGTTGCTACAAAAGTTGGATATTCATCCTTTCTGATGGAGGTGTAATATTTCATTGTATATATGAACCACATCTTCTTTATCCACTCAACTGTTGAAGGGTACCTTGGTTCTTTCCACAGTTTGGCAATAGTGGCCATTGCTGCTATGAACATTGGGGTACATATGGCCCTTCTTTTCACTACATCTGTATCTTTGGGGCAAACACCCAGTAATGCAATTGCAGGGTCATAGGGTAGCTCTATTTTTAATTTTTTAAGGGATCTCCACACTGCTTTCCAAAGCGGCTGTACCAACTTGCATTCCCACCAACAGTGTAAGAGGGTTCCCCTTTCTCCACAGCCTCTCCAACACTTATTGTCTCCTGACTTGTTAATCTTGGCCATTCTGACTGGTGTAGGGTGGTATCTCAGTGTGATTTTGATTTGAATTTCCCTGATAGCTAGTGACGATGAACATTTTTTTCATGTATCTGTTAGCCATTTGTATATCTTCTATGGAGAAGTGCCTCTTCATGTCTCCTGCCCATTTTTTGATATGATCATCTTTTTTTTGGATGTTGAGTTTGAGTAGTTCTTTATAGATCTTGGATATCAGCCCTTTGTCTGTAGTGTCATTTGCAAATATCTTCTCCAATTCTGTGGGTTGCCTCTGTTTTGTTGACTGTTTCCTTTGCTGTACGGAAGCTTTTTATTTTGATGAAGTCCCAAAAGTTCATTTTCACTTTTGTTTCCTTTGCCTTTGGAGATGTGTCTTGAAAGAAGTTGCTGTGGCCGATGTCGAAGAGGTTACTGCCTATGTTCTTCTGTAGGATTTTGATAGATTTCTGCCTCACATTGAGGTCTTTCATCCATTTCAAGTTTATATTTGTGTGTGGCGTAAGAGAATGGTCTAGTTTCATTCTTCTATACAGAGTTGTCCAGTTTTCCCCGCACCATTTATTGAAGAGACTGTCTTTTTTCCCCTGGATATTTTTTCCTGCTTTGTTGAAGATGGTTTGACCATAGATTTGTGGGTCCATATCTGGACTCTTTATCCTTTCCTTTTCTTAATGTCCTCCATGTTACTCATTATGCTCCACAAGTAAGTGAAACCATATGATACTTGAATTTCTCTGCTTGGCTTATTTCACTCAGCATAATCTCCTCCAGTCCTGTCCATGTTGTGACAGAAGTTGGGTATTCATCTTTTCTGATGGAGGTGTAATATTCCATTGTATATATGGGCCACATCTTCTTTATCCATTCATCTGTTGAAGGGCAACATGGCTCTTTCCATAGTTTGGTGATTGTGGCCATTGCTGCTATGAACATTGGGGTACATATGGCCCTTCTTTTCACTATCTGTATCTTTGGGGTAAATACCCAATAGTGCAATAGTGCAATTTTGTTCATTGCCTTCTGGTTGTTTTCTAGTTCCTCTGTTCCTTTCTTTATCTCTGTTCTCTTCCTTTGTGGTTTAATGACTTTCTTTAGTGATATATTTAGACTTCTCTCTCAGTATCTTTTGTGTATCGATTGTGGGTTTTTGCTGTGTGGCTTACCATGAGGCTTAAATATAACATATAACAACTTATAGCTTACATACAACTTATATTTACAACAGTCTATTTTAAGTTGACCTGAACATTCCCAAGACCTAAAAATTTTTCTCTTGCTTTTGTTCTTCTTTCCCCTCTATCCCCGCAGGCTTGGTTAGTTTCCTCAAATGGATACATTAACCAGTACTCAAGAACAAATCTTTAGAAATCTCCAAAAAGAACTCTCTGGGAATCTCTTTTCTTCACTACTCTGTACTGTGCATTCTAGCCTCCTTGGCCTTCTTGAACTCTAGCACCATCTCTTTAATGGAATACTTCTGGGCTGTGGATTTCCTCTTCTTGTTCTGTAAGCTTAGCTTACCTCATTAATTTTTCTTTCTTTAAGAGTCACTGTTCTGTGCTGCCTGGTGTCACATGTCTGAAAACCATTGTTTTATATATTTTGTCCTGTTTTTTAGTTGTTTAAGGTAGAATGGTAAATATGACTCTTGATAGTCTATAATGGTTGGAATTTGACGTTTCCTGCTTTATCTTTCAGTGACCAAGTAGACTCTGTCCTTAATATAAGCAAATATTCCTTAAGTATCTTCAAGTAATGAAATTGATTACTTCAGGGGCACCTGGGGGGCTCAGTCAGCTGAGCATCTGATTCTTGATTTCAGCTCAGGTCATGATCTCAGGGTCATGAGATCTAGCCCTGCATAGGGCTTCATGCTCATTGGGAAGTCTGCTTGTGATTCTCTTCCTATCCCTCTGCACCTCCCCCACTCACAAGTGCTCTCTCTCTCTTAATAAATAAATCTTAAAAAAAAAAAAGAAATTGTCCTACACAGAAAACTTATAAAAACAGATCTCAGTGTTTGGTACCCTAATAGAGGACTATGTGAATAAAAAAATCAACTTACTTTATTTCACCATGGTAACCCAAATCGTGATAGTTTAACAATGTTTCCAGGAGACTCAAAGTTAGATATAATCCATGTTTTCCACACATAGCCCTGACCTGCAAAGTAAGCAAAGACTTGGCATTTTATTATAATTAAATTAAGATTTGGATTTTTGCTAATATAACACTGTATGTTAACTCTACTGGAATTAAAATGTAGAAAATTAAAATAAAAATAGCAAATTTTTATTTGATGCAGAAGTGCACAGTTCATTACGCAGAAGCCATTGAACTTTGAAAAGTTGATTGTAAATTTTTGGTGGCAATGAAATGGGTGGTCAAGGCCTAGAAGTTATATATACTTATTATACAGGTAAATTGCTAAATATTTTTGTCTGTCTCCATTGATTTATAGAACAAGCTTGATATATTAACATGGCCAACATTGCTATCTGCATTTCATATATGACAAAACCAAGACTTAGAAAAATTAAGTCACTTCCTTGATGTTACACAGTTCATAAATGATGGAACTTAGTCTAGAAACCAGATGCCTAATAAATTTTTGTTGGATCAATGAATACAGTGTCACTGTAGTTTCCTAGGTACTTAATATTTTCTGAGTATAGCTGACAAATCTGTTCAGTTCTCAGGTTCATGGGTGGGTGACACTTATATTCAAACATGTCAGACTTCTAGGGGTATGATAGCATATTTTGTGTGTTTAGTATATATTCCACAATGAGGGCCCCTGCCCACATTTTTCCCTTATCCCCTCTGTGGCCCCAAGTGGGGCCTGGGTGGTGTGCCTTCCCCCCCCTCCTTTGGAAACTATGTGTAACAAACTGTCTCTTCAGTGGCACTCATCTCCTAGTCTGTTAGTGGGAACATAGCTGAATAATAGTAAAACCTAAACCTTAAAACAGTGACAAAAAAACCCCCTAATTTTTGTTTATCTTCATGAAGGGAAACAAACAAATCTAGGCTCAAAACTTGTACATGTTACTTCCTCGGTATCGAGGAGTCTGGTCAGTGTTGCTTAACAGAGGAAAAAAGATGAATTTGGAACATAAAAAACCAAGTAAGAGTTTACCAGAAGAGTAAGGGGTCAGCAAAAATTCCAGGCAGAAGAAAATCATATATGATTAATGGATGAGAAAGAGTATGGTGCGTTTTAGAAACTGCATATATTTTGACATTATCCCCTCTACTGTAGTTTTATACCCTTTCCAGGCTGGGCAGTAATGATCTGGTCACTAGAGCTTCTCTACAAGACACTGGCTTACTGAGGCCTGCGGTTGTGTTTCTTCATTTTTCAATCACCATTTGTTTAGCACTGCGTTGAAAAATAAAATATCAATAATTATTGAAAAAAACAAATATGTAGATGAACAAGGAAGTGAATGAATGAATTGAAGACAGTAAAGAGTAGAGTGTGTATGGGCAGAGATTGGCAACAATAAATTTAGAGAGGTAGAAATTAGTCACATTATGCCATTTTACTCCTTAAATAAAAATTGGATTATCCTCATAGTTATAGCATATTAATGTATTTTTAAACATCAGTGTAAGAGGTTATTCTAAAAATAGTTCATTTACTTCTGGCAACACTGAGTTTTGCTCTAGGCTAAAATGAATAGCAGATTAGAAATAGTACATCAGGGTTCCTAGAAGCAGATTGATTGATGGCTGCTAAGAGCTGACAGTTATAAAGGAGCAAAAAAACATCTACCAGAAAATCCTGGCAGCTTACTGTTATTCAGGATTATTACTAAATTTGTATAAAGCTTGAATATTCATAATGATGACCCTTGTTCAAAAAGAAAACATTTCATTATGTGTAGTTTCTTCTGTTTAGTAAGGAAATGTTTTTTAATCAAATGTAAATAAAATGTCTATGTTATTTAGAAAATGACATGTGAAATAAATATTCATTTCCCCAAAATGCTCTTTGAAAGAGTGGCACACAGATGCTCTCGCAACTTCCTCTCTTCCCACTTAAGGCTCCATTTGCATTTTACCCCATCACTGTACTTAAACTGTATTTGCCAAGTCACTGGTAACTTCCATGCTTTGAAATTGCCTGAGTACTCTTCAGTCCTGATTATAGATGATCTCTTCATAGCATGTAACATGACTGATCATGCCATCCTTCTATAAATCTCTTTTTTGGCTTTCTTGACCACTCCTATGCCTCTTATGATTATTGTTAGTCTCCTTTGTTGGCTTCTCTTCTTCTACCTACTCCTTAACAGTAAGTGTCCCTCTCTACCTTCCCTTCTCACTTTTCACTATATCCTTAGGTAACCCTAACTACTCCCATGGCTCCAGTATATTTTTTTTTTTTAAAGATTTTATTTATTTGACAGAGAGAAACACAGCCAGAGAGGGAACACAAGCAGAGGGAGTGAGAGAGGGAGAAGCAGGCTTCTCGCCGAGCAGGAAGCCCGATGTGGGACTCGATCCTGGGTCTCCAGGATCATGACCTGAGCCGAAGGCAGTCGCCCAACCAACTGAGCCACCCAGGTGTCCCGGCTCCAGTATATTAAAGACCTTTAAATCATTATTTAGCTTTAATGTCTCAACCTAGAACAAAGTATCTGAGCCCCTCATCCCATCCTCCACCCCTCCAAAACTACTCCTTGTCTATTTTCTATCACAGAGAATGGTACCACCATTCACCAAGTTGCCAAGGCCAGAACCCTGGGAGTCGTCTTTGAATCTTCCTAATTCAGGGCCCATATCTAGTTAGTCACCAAGACCTACTTTCTTACCTTCCTAATATCTCTATCTCTCCTGTTAACGTCCTGGTTTAAAACTTCCTAATTTCTTGCTTGAATTATTAGAATAGCCTTTTAAAGGGTCTCTTTGCCTCTAATTCTTCATATTCCATCAGAGTGCTTTTCCTAAATTTCAAATTTGATCATATCATTCACTGTTTGATATACTATGATGATCCCTTTGAGCCTTCAGGATGATGTTCAGATCCTTAGAAAGAGCCATCATAAATTGGCTCCTACTTTCCTTTCTAACATTAACTTGGGCAGCATCTCCCACCTTCCCCAGCCACCACACACCCACTATGTTCTGTCTATATGAATGACTTCCAGGTGCCTGAATTAGTTGTACTCTCTCTCATTTCAGTACCATTTCTTTTTATCTAGAATACCATTCCCATCACTTCCTCTGTCCATAGTCCTATTTCTTGGTCAAATTCACTTGTTCTCTAAGATTTAGTATTTGCAACATCTCCTCTAGAGACATTTTGAGCCGGGCTCTGTTGTTCTTTCTCTGTGTTCCAAGTTACTGCCGTCACTGGATTTGTCATACAGAACTGTGGTATGTTTAAAATGGCATCTTTCCCCTGAGCTCCTGGAGAACTCAGGAACTGAAATCACAATAGTCTCTTGTCCTTAGATGCTTATCATAGTGCTCAGAACACTGGATGTGGATGCATGTTGCCTCAGCAGTCCTGCCAGAAGCCATCATTGCATCAAAGATGAGCTTTGAAGAGAACAGGAGGGGTGAGTCCACAGAATGGGTATGGTAGATATTTGACATGTTTTCAGACTATTCTTTGAGAATGGCCAAATTTCATTCATGTGAGTGGCAAGACCCACAGATTATCCTCCAAGACTGCATGTTTTTATCTGAGAAGCTACAGATGATCTGTGAGCCCTCTGAAACGGCTGCAAGGGCGGCAGCCCCCTCCCCCCCACGGGCAGAGGGTGTATAGATTTTTTAAGAAACTTAAGGAAGTGTGTGATTCTTTTCCCTATGCTCCAAGGAGATTAAGAATTGCTGTTCAAAAAGAGAAACCCTTCCAACTAATAGCCTTTCCTAGTCTACCCTGAAGTCCTAAGTCCAGGAACATGAATATGGTTTACAGCGGCTGCTGCTTTTTGTATCCAATGTCCCTTGGGCCTCAATTTGTCTCACGTTCTGGGGAAACAGAATTCTATTTTACATGCCTCCCAGACTGCAATATACTTTGAGTGAGTTCCAGATGTCTTAAGAGATGCCAGATGGCTCAAGAGAGACAGACCAGCTTCAAGGCAAATGTGCCCCCTTTCCTTGGATATGAACCACAAATTTAAGCTTTCAGGACCAGCTCTGATAGCCAGTGCTCAATGTGGTCATCACTTGACCCGGGAAATATCCTCCTTCCTTGGGCTGTTTTGAATAATAATTTAACCAAATACTGATTTTTTTTCTTTTTTTAGAAGAAAGAGGAACTAGTGTTTACTAGTTCAGGGCCCATATCTAGTTAGTCACCAAGACCTGCTTTCCTACATATGAGTGCCTCATATGTTAGCGTTGTAAGTGCCTTCACATACTTATTTAATCCTCACGATAGATGCAGGAGATAGATATTTCAAACCCAGTTTTTTCCAGCTGAAAAATCTGAAGACTCAGAGTTTAAGCAAATTTATTTTGATTTGCAAGTTGCTTATGTTCTGTTCTACTAATATCACTTGGGAACATTGAAGCTTCATTGATGGCATCATGTAATTTCCAATCCTACAAACAATTACTGCTTCTTATCTATGTCCACTGATCTTATGAACAGAATAAAAGCCATTTATGTTGTGTGGAATCTCCTACAGTGTGCTCTCCAGTGAAGCATGCTTGCATGTGTAATATTGACATATATTAATACACACTATCATGACCTTTACTTTTGCATGAAAACTTAGAGAAAGCTACTTCTGTCCTAGGAAAAAGAATCCACTTCCAGCATCCTGTGTCCTTCTTCCTTAGTAAACTTCATGTGTTCCTCTTAATTCTCACCCTTGTTTACCTAGATGAAAGGTCTTTTCCAATCAATTGTAAATCCCTTCTATTCCTCTAGAATTCTAAGTCTTATATCCTGGGCTCAATGGATAACTCCAGATATCTTTGCTGAATATAGTTCCAATTCTGGTTCTCAATATCCAGTACTCTTCTGTACTTTGAACCCTGGCTCTGCTGCTTACTAGTTGGGGCTCTTGGGTGATTCAAATAGCCTCTCTGAGACTCAGTATTTTTCATTAAATGGGTATTATAACATCTACCTGGATTTTGTAGTTATCTGTAAGTGTTAAATGAGAGAATATAAATGAAGCATTTAGTGCAGGGCTTGGCACTTAGTAAGAACTCAATAAAGTCTGGTGGTGACAAGTTGTTGTTGATGGATTTGTAATAATAGTCATAATTATTATTTCACCTGTCTCCAAGGTAGCCTCATGACTCGGGTTTGCTTGGCTAAAGACAACACTTGAGTTTATGTGGTTCTGGATTCTCATCTATAAAACACGTCTGCACTGTTAATGCTCCAAAACAGCACATTAATCTCTATCAGCAATAAATCACGTTAGTTCCTAAAAACTCGGTGTTCCTAAGGGATGGGGTACCACATGCTGATGTCACTGGAAGCTGGTAGAGCATATGAGAAATGAACATTTGACCTCAGAAAAAAAAAATGTTTGTTTTCCATTGTGAAATATGATTTGGGTGTTGGCATATTCTCTATTATTAACATAGAACATATCCCAGCATATGTATTCCTGGACCAACTCTGCACATTCTACAGTTCTTTTTTCCTTTTGTTTTTCTCCTCGCAGGCACAGAAAACAAGTAATGGTATAATGGGATCCACAGGCAGAACACAGATCGTAACTGCACTTTCTGCTAGAGCCTGAGGTAGCCTTTGGAGATGAACACACTGGAACTTTAAGTTTGGTTACCTTGGGTGGGGACAGGGAGCCAGAGAAAGAGCCATCTTCGTTCTGGAAACTCAGACTGAGACCCTCTATGTCGAGTTTGCCATGGGATGTCCTTAGTGCCATCAGGATCTCCCAACAGGTTCTTGCCCACTTCTGACGGTGGGTGGGCTGGCATCTCGAGGAGTGGTACTGTGGGGAGGGGCAGGGGAAAGCCTGTGAAAGCATGACCACCCAAAGCCACTGTGTTTTTTCATACTACATTTGTCAGCCCTGACACACATTGTGAACCTATCCAGTAAGGGCTTCCAAACCTCAGGAACATCATCACGGGGTCTGTGCATGGGGATTTCATAGATTGTCTCCATTATACTCACCACTAGATTCTCTTCTCCAGGAGACACAACCAATTCAGCTAGAACATAAACCGAAATTTGTAATCCACTCTCTCACTCTTTTTTTTTCAGGTTAAGAGGACAAATTACAAGTGACCACAGTAGTTTACTTTAGCGGCTTGATCTTACTTCTCTTAAGCCCAGCTAATTATTGGTGGTAAATCAAATTTTCAAACTGTCCCTTGCCACAGGCAAAGCAAAGTGGATCCTGCCAGATCCCTATAACCATGGAACCTCTATAAAAGGGTATCTTGAATCAAATGAACTTCCCGTATTATCCTTGACTCTAATTTGTATCTGCAAAGCCCAGAAAAGTTTTGGGAGTAATGATTTTGCAAATGTTTCTAATTATTACAATGGCTTGTCTGACTGAGTATTGTTAATCTAAATAATAGGTGAAAACCCACAGTGTGAAAAAGTGTTATAGTCATTTATTTTATGAAACTAGTTTGAGATGTTTACTCATTTAGCATTCAAATGATGTATCCTTCCAGCTCCAGCTAACTATCTTCTTGGCATGGAAGCTTTTCCTAATTTCCACTGTCTTAACATAAAGTGCTACTTCCCAGGAACCTGGTGGCTCAGTGGGTTAAAGCCTCTGCCTTTGGCTCAGGTCATGATCTCTCTGCTCAGGGGGGAGCCTGCTTCCTCCTCTCTCTCTCTCTCTGCCTGCCTCTCTGCCTGCTTGATCTCTCTCTCTCTCTCTCTCTCTCTCTCTCTCTCTCTCTCTGTCAAATAAATAAATAAAATCTTAAAAAGAAAAAAGTGTTGGGGTGCCTTGGTGGCTCAGTTGGTTAAGCAACTGCCTTTGGCTCAGGTCATGATCCCGGAGTCCATGGATGGAGCCCTGCATCTGGCAGGGCCCCGGCGGGAAGCCTGCTTCTCCCTCTCTCGCTCCCCCTGCTTGTGTTCCCTCTTTAGCTGTGTTTCTCTCTGTCCAATAAATAAATAAAATCTTAAAAAAAAAAGTGCTACTTCCCTACAAGGACAGTCTGTGACATGTCTCAACCTCCACTTCTGTAAATCAGGTTCCTTTCAGAAATGTTTCAATAAACCTTAACAACCCACTCAACCCACTCTCCAAGATATGCCCTAATTTTTTGCATTACCAGTTTTCACAGTGTAAGTACTCCCACCATGGGCGACTTCAGGCTATCAATGGATGTTCCTAATTGGCCCTCAGTGATGCTCCAGCACCCTATGCTTGATCAACTTTTTCCATGATTCCTTGTTCTTTTCCTTAATAAACCTTCCTCAGGTTGCAATCACATCTTTATTTCTGTAGCTATTGTTTCATGTCTGACTTTCCTACTAGACTGCTCCATCAGATGTGGCTTGAGTCTGTTTTGTTTTATACTGTTTCCTGGGGATCTTGTATAATACTTGGAATTGATTATTTTTATATGTATTTAACTTTTACTAGAGATCATATTGTATTTTATTTTTTACTTAAAGGATTTTATTTGTTTTAGAGAGAGAGAGACAGAGCAAATGTGAGGTGCACAAGGGGAGGCAGAGGGAGAGAAAGAGAATCTGAAGCAGACTCCCTGCTGAGTGCAAAACCTGATGTGGGGCTTGATCTCACAACCCTGAGATCATGACCGGAGCTGAAATGAAGAGGTGGTTGCTTAAGTGACTGAGCTACCCAGGTGCCCCTGTATTTTCTTTTTGCTTTTATTCTTACTCGAGTTTTGGCCTAACAGCTCATATTTTCTGAAAGCTTGGTATAGGAAAGAAGGAGTGGCTGTTTGTCTTTGTTCAGGTCTTACAGTTTCTACACCCTCCTTCCCGGTTCAGAATGTTCTCCAGCTCAGGAGTCTGTCTCTGCAGAGGAAAATTCCAGCTATGTGCTTTACAAGGCTCTCTTTGCTGAGAGAGCACATGACCCAGAGCTTGCCCATCAGATGTATCTGTCCCAGATCTGAATCGCCAGTTTTCCTTCCTCTTTCTTTTTATTTTTAAATTTTTTTATTTACTGCCATTTTATTTTATTTTAATTTAATTTTAATTTTATTTTTCAATGTTCCAAGATTCATTGTTTATGTACCATACTCCTCTTTCCTTTTCTTGTAGTGCCAGTTCCTGGGGGTAGGAATTTGTGAGGCTTTGGCCCCTGTCTTTGAAGAGCAAGTACAAAGTGGGCAGGAGTGGTATGGAACCCATTTGCTTCAGCTGGTGGGGTTTCTTAGGAAACCTGCTGTGGGAGGCTGTTTCATCTGGTCCAACTTAGGTAAGGAGCGCTGTTGCCACGCTTGTTGCCACACGTGATGCTGGAAGCTTTTGAAACCTCATAGAGCTGCCCAATTAAAGGCTCTAGCACAGAACACGGGAGGACCTTTTCCTGAGCAGCATGTTAATTAACAAAGAGCCTGGGTTCATTATAGGCCATCAGTTCTCCACGTCCACAAATACACTGTGGTACACTGGTATGTATCAGCAGCACCTTCTCTGATGAGTTCAAAGTGATCTCTCTGTGCACTATTTTTATGGAATAGGTATCCAGATGTCTCTCCAAGTGGATAATTGGAGGTGCCAATTACATTAAAAGAAATTCACTGAGCATCTCCCATGTGCCAGGAGCGATGTTAGATACTGAGTTGACCAGGACAGACATTAGTACTAACCTCAAATGTCAAGTGAATAGTTACAAATACAATGGTCGTCAGACAGGCAAAGGACGATGGGGCCATACCACAGAGAGACAGAGCGCTCTAACCTGGTCTAGGGCTCAGGAACGCCATCCTGTCCTGGACTCCTAAGACCCATATCTTCCAATGGGTATCCATGTGTTCAGTAATTAGCCTACCACCTCGGAGGGCCCAGATCTCTTGGTTTGTGTTTTATGAAGTGTGTGGTTGCTGATTCCTAAGTATTTCTGGGGCTTTATGGACCTGTGTAGGACAGTTGCTCCCAGATATTTGACTGGTGTACCTACTACCTGGCTGCGTCTTTCTTTGCACTTTGAGCCTTGAGGGAAAGACTGGACCTTGCCAACCTTTGCATTCACTATGCCTGGCAAGGTGCGCCTGGAAAGCAGCTGGTATTCAGTTAATATAAAAAGGCCCATAAGAGCATACTGTAGAAGGAAGCAAGTCTAATACTTGGCCCAGGGTCATTTTTACAGGAAACTACTTTCCTAGAGAAGTGATAAATTCCAATACCGTGGCTCTTAACCACTGTGGCCCTTTATTTGTAACTGAAAAAGTGTCTTCTGGTAGAATAGTTTAAAAATAATTTTAAAAAATCCTATATAGCATTTCTTATATATCAGATACTGTTTTTAAGACCTTTGCATTGATTAAGTTACTCTCAAGGTCTGTGAAGTGAAGGGATATCTCTTATGGTTCCCATTTCACAACAGATGTGCAGAAAGGGTAAGTGACTAGTCCAAGTTTATGTAGCCATTAAGTGGCAGAAATGGGAATTGAGCCTAGACTCAATTGGTAATGGTGGCTATGCTCCTAACCACTGCACTTTGTCAACTTTTTGGAGAACACAGAGACTATCATGCTCTTCTGTGCCTCCTCTCTAAAGATATTCCTCACATCCTATTTTTACTTGTGTCATTTCTTTTCCTCTAGATTACATTATTGATTCTCATACCTGAAACCCTTCTTTGCTAGTGCCTGTAAGCCAGGAGTTCATTGACCAAACATATTGCTGGATTCACACTTTATAGACTGGAGCTTTACACCTGTATACAATCATTTCTTATTTTATAATGAGGATTTTCATTGTCCCATAGCAACCTCATAAAAAAAGACGCATGCTTGATATCAAGAAACCTATGCAATTGTTGCAAATAATTTTCTGTCCTGGCCTGTGTACAAGAGAGAGGGGAAATGATAAGCTGACTGTTGGTGCAGGACAAAGTGATTCTACATTTGGTGATCTTTTTGGGTAAATGACCTCCAAAATCACCACCAATTATAGAAGTCTAGGAATGCTATACCCAAGGAAAGGAAGAAAATACCTTTGGCCATGATGATGACGACCTAGAGATTTCCTCAGGTTGCTGCCCACAGCATCTTTGATTTGCTGTGGATCATTGGAAGCTGCAGCTTTTAAAAACCAGAGGAGCTTTCCATAATTCATCTGAAAATCCAATAGGAAACAGAACATCCTCATTTGTTGTATGTGTAAGAGAAAAAAATGCCCATAAGGGAACTGCCTGTTGAGATAGAGAACTTGGAAATGTTTTAATAAAAAAGTTGTTTTAAGGTGTGCCTGGGTGACTTGGTTGGTTAAGCATCCAACTCTTGGTTTCGGCAAAGGTCATGATCTCAGGGTCGTCAGATCAAGCCCCACATCAGACTCCGAGCTCAGCACAGAGTCTGCTTCAGATTCTCTCTCCTTCTGCCCCTCTAACCTGTGCTCTTTCTCTCAAATAAATAAAATCTTTTTATTTATTTATTTATTTATTTGTTTGTTTATTTATTTATTTATTTAAAAAATTCATTTTACTTTTTCAGTGTTCCAAGATTCATTGTTTATGCCCCACACCCAGTGCTGCATGCAATACATGCCCTCAGTACCCACCACCAGGCTCTCCCATCCCCCCATCTTCTCCCCTCCAAGACCCTCAGTTTGTTTCTGAGTCCAAAGTCCCTCATGTTTCATTTCTCTCCCCAAATTACCCTACTTCCCATTTCCTTTCTTTCTCCTACTGTCCTCTATATTACCCCTTATGCACCACAAGTAAGTGAAACCATGTGATACTTGACTTTCTCTACTTGGCTTATTTCACTCAGCATAATCTCTTCCAATCCGGTCCATGTTGCTACAAATGTTGGATATTCATCCTTTCTGATGGAGGCGTAATATTCCATTGTATGTATGTACCACATATTCTTTATCCATCCATCTGCTGAAGGGCACCTTGGCTCTTTCCACAGTTTGGCGATTGTGGCCATTGCTGCTATGAACATTGGGGTACATATGGCCCTTCTTTTCACATCCTCTGTATCTTTGGGGTAAATACCCGATAGTGCAATTGCAGGGTTATAGGGTAGGTCTATTTTTAATTTTTTAAGGGATCTCCATACTGTTTTCCAAAGTGGCTGCACCAACTTGCATTCCCACCAACAGTGTAAGAGGGTTCCCCTTTCTCCACAGCCTCTCCAACACTTATTGTCTCCTGACTTGTTAATTTTGGCCATTCTGACTGGTGTAAGATACACTGGTATCTCAGTGTGGTTTTGATTTGGATTCCCCTGATAGCTAGTGATGATGAACAGTTTTTCACATGTCTGTTAGCCATTTGTATGGAGAAGTTAACCATATCTATGGAGAAGTGCCTCTTCATTTCTCTTGCCCATTTTTTGATGTGTTCATCTTCTTTTTGGATGTTGAGTGTGAGTAGTTCTTTATAGATCTTAGATATGAGCCCTTTGTCTGTAGTGTCATTTGCAAATATCCTCTCCCATTCTGTGGGTTGCCTTTTTGTTTTATTGACTGTTTCTTTGCTGTGCAGAACCTTTTTATTTTGATGAAGTCCCAAAAGTTCATTTTCGCTTTCGTCTCCTTTGTCTTTGGAGACATATATTGAAAGAAGTTTTTGTTAAAAGAAACCTTTCAGTAAAAGGTTTTAAACTGGCTTTAAAAATGGAGCCTAATAATTATTAGTGTCTTTTACCAAATATTCCTATTATTCTCCCTTCTTGATTGCCTTGTGGTTGGGTAGGGCCATGAGAACATTTCTGGCCAGTGAGCTGTGAGCAGAAGTGATGTGTGCTCCTTATGGTTGAGGATTGAACTGCTCACACAAGATGCTCTAGAGCTTTCTTTTTCCCCTCTGCCTGCATATCCAAAAATACACCAGAGTCACTGCTTTATCAGCCTGGGTTTTGGAGCTAAGATAATACAGTATGGTTGCTGACTTATTATGGAAATGTAACTGAGAAATAAACTT